>PVKP010007376.1:0-77535 GCA_004027715.1 Plecturocebus donacophilus
TCTTTCTTTCTCCTTTTCTTTTTCTAAAATCTCTTCCTCTTTCTTTCTCTTTCTTTATTTTTCTTTCTTTTGCTGTTTTTCTTTCCCCTTTTCTTTTTCTAAAATCTCTTCCTCTTTCTTTCTCTTTCATTCTTTTTTCTTTCTTTTGCTGTTTCTTTCTTTCTCCTTCTCTCTTTTTCTAAAATCTCTTCCTCTTTCTAAAAAAAAAGAAAAATGAAAGCAAAGCCCCTAACAATCCATTAAAACACTGCAAAAAGCAGTGATGGCTAGCTGTGTCTACTAATCTATCATGGTACACTACTTATCAGCAGTAAAACTGTCATCCCTAAAAGGTTATTAGAGCACAATTGTAGTTGAGTGTTCACACCAGTGTGTTAAGGTGCTGTTGGACTGTAGTATTTTGGGAGCACACACAAATGGCACTTCCTATTCACAGTAAGGTGATAAGATATTTTCAGCAGGTCTTTGAGTGAAGCTATGACTCTTGAGAAAAACAAAGGGAACCTGTGTTTTTGCCCACATGTGTGTGCATGTGTGCGAGGGTGGGGAGGGAGAGAGAGATTTATTTTCAATGAAAATAAAAAAAATAAGAAATGAATACTGATAATTTAAGAGACCTCGAAGGGCTAAGACAATGTCCTATTCACTGCTTCATATCCCGTTGCATTTCCAGAACTAAGCACAGTGCTTGCTCATAGTACATAGCTAATGTGAGTTGAGTTGAATTTTTAAAAAGCTTGACTGATGATACACTTGGTGTTTCATTTTGTCCAGTATGTGAGGCAGTGGGATGGACAGTAGAACTCTTCCTACTGGCACCTTTGGAATAAGAATTTCCTTACTAGTCTCCAGTCCCACAGGAGGAATCAACACTGCAAAAGTTTCCCGTGTCATGTCCTCTGACAACTTCTTGGAGGTCTTAAAATTCATAACTGTTAACTATCTGGAAAAGAAAAAGAAGCTAAAAGCTCAGATATGAGCTCTTCCACATTTTATAGATGAAATATTTAGTGTTTTAAATTAAACATGCCGAAAAATCTTATTCCAGAGAGGCTTTTGCAACCATCCTGCTTACAGAGTTCTAACCTTGGAACAGAATCTGCATATGAATCAAGGTCAGCCTGTTGGAGTTTCTCTAACCAAAGTCTGAATTCAAAATCTCACCCTTAGGGAAACAGCAGGGACTGAGTAGAGGGTCAGAATGGAGAAAACCAGGGGGATAACATTTAGGGAACTATTGCAAAATCTGTGTGATATTTGAGTTTGATATATTTTGGCTTCTTCTATACTGTTTTGTATTTTTTAATTCAAATCAAGACATTGGAAATGAAAGAAAAAAAATGTTTAGAGGCTACTGAACAAAGCAAATCAAAATTGAGCTTGTGTTAACTAAAATACAGTGTCTAGTTTAAAGAAATCCATGGTCCCACTCTACTCTGCAATTGGTCAGCTTATATTTTTAGTGTAATCTGGGTATCACATTTTATATGGAATACAGGTCAACCAAGACGTATTCAGAGGAGGGGGACCACAGTGAGGATGGGTTTGAAAATTACACATGAGAGGAACTGTTGGGCCATAACAAGAATCATTCATCTTGTTTAAACTCTTTGTTTCTTAATTTCATTTAGATAAAGACTAAACTCTCACTATTGCCTAAAGTGCTTTAAAATGAGGAAGATAGGAAATTGTATTTCTGGCAAGTCATTCTGCCATACAACCCTACCTGTTTTTATTCATTCACTGCCACATCCTCCATCCATTCTCTGCACAGCTTATTTATAATAAAATAAAAATAAAATGCAATACAAATGCATATTTGCATGATCTAGTTCTTACCTACATGTACAGCTTCATGGCTTCTCTCTTTTCCCATCATTCTCTCTTATGCTTCAGTCATGCTGGTGTTATTTCTTGTTTTCTTTAGAACTGTGTTCATTCAGTAGTTGATGAAGGGCAAAGTAATTAAATATTGGCATCTAAGCATATATTGGATGTTTTAATACTGTATAATAAGCTAATTTTGAAGACAGGAAGCCTAGGCTGAAGAACATGTTTTCTATGTAGTTCTCCATTTTTGTTTATTTCCCAGCCTTGACATATAATTGACAAATAAAAATTGTATACATTTATGGTGTACAATGTGATGTTTTGTTACACACATATACATACTATGTGAAATGATAACCATAATCAAGCTACTTAATATATATCATCTCACATAGTTATTTTTTTTTCTTTTTTTGTGGTAAGAACACTTGAGATCAAACCCTTCAAGAAATATCAATTATACAGTATAATATCGTTAACTATAGTCAACTATAGTCACTATGTTGTATAGTAGGTGTCCATAACTTATTCATCTTGCATAACTGAAACTTTATATCCTTTGACCATTATCTCCCCATTTCCCCCACTAGAGACCCAGCCCAACACCTAGAGACTAGCCTTCCATTGTCTGCTTCTGTGAATTTGACAATTTTAGATTTCACACAGACGTGAGATCTCATGTAGTGTTTGTCTTTCTATGCCTGGCTTATTTCACTTAGCATATGTTCTCTAGGTTCATTCATGTTGTCACAAATGACAAGATTTCCTTCTTTATATGGCTGAATAGTATTCAATTGTATTTATATCAAGCATACCTTATAGATATTGTGAGTTGCATTCTGGAACATCACAATAAAGTGAATATCACAGCAAAATGAGTCACATGGATGTTTGGCTTCCCAGTGTATACAAAAATAATGTTTACACTGTACTGTACTCTATTACATGTCCTATAGCATTATGTCTAAATGAAGTACACACTTAAAAAATACTTTATTGCCAAAAAATGGTCACAATCCTCTGAACCTTTAGTTAGGCGTAATTTTTTTTGCTGGTATTGGGGGATCTTGCCTCAATGTTAACGGCTGCTGATAATCAGGGTGGTGGTTGCTGAAGGTTGGGATGGCTATGGAAATTTATTAAGATAAGACAGCAGTGCAGTTTGACATATCAACTGACTCTTCCTTTCATAAAAGATTTCTCTGTATCTTGCAGTGCTGTTTGATAGCATTTCATCCACAGTAGAGCTTCATTCAAAATTGGAGTCAATTCTCTCAAATCCTGCTGCTGTTTATCTAATAAATCTATGTCATATTATAAATCCTTCCTTGTTATTTAAAGCAATGTTCACAGCATTTTTACCAGGAGTATATTCCATCTCAATAAATCGCTTTATTTGCTCATCTATAAGAAGCATCTGTTCAAGTTTTATTATGAGATTATAGCAATTCAGTTCAATCTTCAGGCTCCACTTTGAACTGTAGTTCTCTTGCTATTTCTACTACATCTGCAGTGATTCCTGCACTGAAGTTTTGAAACTCTAAGTCATCCATGAGAGTCAGAATCAAATTCTTCCAAATTTCTACTAATGTTAACATTTCGACCTCCTCCCAAGAAACACAAATTTTTTTTTTTTTTAAGACAGAGTTTCACTCTTGTTGCCCAGGCTGGAGTTCAATTGCATGATCTTGGCCGACTGCAAGCTCTGCCTCCCAGATTCAAGTGCTTCTCCTGCCTCAGTCTCCTGAGTAGCTGGGAACAGGTGCCTGCCACCATGCCCAGCTAATTTTTGTATTTTTAGTAGAGACAAGATTTTGCCATGTTGGCCAGTTTGGTCTCAAACTCCTGACCTCAGGTGATCTGCCCGCCTTGGCCTCCCAAAGTGCTGGGATTACAGGTGTGAGCCACTGCGCTGGGCCAAATGTTCTTAAAAGCATCTAGAATGATGAATCCTTTCCAGAAGGCTTTCAATTTACTTTGCCCAGATTCATCAGAGGAATTGCCTTACAGGAAAGCTCAATAGCTTTATGAAATGTATTTCTTGAGTAATAAGACTTGAAAGTTGAAATTACTCCTTGATTCATGGACTGCAGAATGGATGTTGGGTTAGTAGGCATGAAAAAATCATTAATCTCCTTGTGTATCTTCATCACAGCTCTTGGGAATCCAGGTGTATTGTTAATGTGCAGCAATATTTTGAAGGAAATCTGTTTCTTTCTGAATGGTAGGTCTCAACAGTGGGCTTAAAATATTTGGTAAACGATACTGTAAACAGATGTGCTATCATCCAGGCTTTGTTTTTCCATTTATGGAGCACAGACAGAATAGATTTAACATAACTCTTAATGGCCCTGGGATTTTCAGTAATAGTCAATGATTATTGGCTTCAACTAACACCTACCAGTTGCATTAGCTACTAACAAAAGTCAGACTGACATTTAAAGCTTTGATGTCAGGCATCGATTCCTCCTCTCTTGCTGGGAAAGTCCTGGATGGCATCATCTTCCATAAGAAGGTTGTTTCATATACATTGAAAATCTACTGGTTTGTGTAGCCACCTTCCTCAGTCATCTTAGATTTTCTGCATAACTTGCAGCAGCTTCTACATCATCACTTGATGCTTTGCCTTGCACTTTTGTGTTGTGGAAATGGTTAATTTCCTTAACTTTCCTGAATCAACATCCGTTAACTTCCACCTATTCTTCTGCAGTTTTCTCACCTCTCTCAGCCTCAGAAAATTGAAAAAAAAAAAAAAAAAAAAAAGCCTTGATCTGAAGCATGCTTTGGCTTATGAGAATGCTGTTTCTGCTTTGATCTTCTATCTAGACCACTAACGCGTTCTCCGTATCAGCACTAAGGCCATTTCACTTTTTTTTTTTTTTTTTAATTATTTGTGTGTTCACTGGAGTAGCACTTTAATTTCCTTTAAGAACTTTTACTTTGCATTCACAAGTTGGCTTTTTGCACAAGATGCCTAATTTTTAGGCTATTTTGGCTTTCAACATGCCTTCTTCACTAAGCTTAATCATTTCTAGTTTTTGATTTAAAGTAAGAAACATGCAACTCGTTCTTTCACTTGAACAATTAGACACCATTGTAAAGTTGTTAATTGGCCCAATTTCAATATAAATGTGTTGCAGGGAATAGGGAAGCTTGAATAAGAAGGAGAGAGATGAGGAAAAGCTGGTCAGTGGAGCAGTAGGAACACACAACATTTATCAGTTACATTTGCTGTCTTATAAAGGCATGGCTCTTGGTACCCCAAAACAACTACAATAGTAACATCAAAGATCATGGATTACAGATCATCATAACAGATATAATAATGAACAAGTTTGAAATTTTATGACAGTTTCCAAAATGTGAAACAGAGACATGAAATGAATACATCCTATTGGAAAAATGGTGGTGATAGACTTGCTCAACCCATAATTACAACAAACCTTCAATTTATAAGAAGCACAATAAAGTGAAATGTAATAAAATGAGGTAGCTTGAATAATACAGTGGCGTGTGGGTCACTTTAAGTTTACAGACAAATGTATGAATGTTTCTTTTAAAGGAAGTGGTGGGAAAGCAAGGAGGCCAGTCTGTTTGATGGGAGGGGTGCCTCTAAATTCTCATCTCTGGCCACTGGCTTGAGCCATTTCAGTGAGGTGTGGAACCAGAAACTGTGTCAAGGATGACTCACTCCTGCTTCTGGTATGAGAAAGATAAATTAGTATTTCAAAATGGATGTTAAGCCAACATAAAATTAAAAGAATTTACTACAACAACCTCCTACAGGCCTGGACAAAACTCTTTTGCTTGAACTGTGCTGCGGTCTTCCTGCCCAGTACTCTTTCCTGTCCCCTATGCTTTGTGAGTGTCTGATCTACACCAAAATCTGACTCCTCTCTCAGACTTATCAAACTTTCTCCCTTTGATCCTTCAAAAGCATTTTCCTTGATAAATCTATTGCAAATCTAACCTCATCTTGGTGACTTCTCAGAGCACCCTAACATGAATGGTGCTAATGGGAGCCAATATAAAGTAGGCAGTAATTTGTGGTTTGAAGACTGGGTCACTCACCACCTAGTGGACAGAGTATACTATCCTGAGTGTTAGGGGTTACAAAGTGGTTACAAAGTGTGCAAAGTGGTTACAAGTACAAAGTGGTTACCTGGTACAAAGAGGCAACCCAAATGATGATTTCACTGGTGGTGACCTGAGGAAATGTGTCCCAGAAACCAGAACTGGAATGCCTTTGCAAAAACAGTGGCTCAGATATTTGACAGATATGGGAAGAGTATTCCTACAAGAACAAAGGAGTAGACTGGTTATTGCTAAGTTGTATGGATGACCTAAGAAGAGCTCATGAAAAATTGAAGGCTGTTAACAAACAGTTAAAGGCTAAGGGCTACAACCACATCCTTATCTTCTGCAGTGAAAGAGAAAACAGCTGAGGAACAGACACAGGATCTTATACTCAGCATCATAGAGTTCCAGAGACGTTGAAAGGTTCAGTCAAGGCAAACTTCTTATGATAAAGTTAGGGTCCTAAGTAAGAAAATATAGGATCTTAAAATGTGATGGGGAGTATCTGGATGGATTCCCTTGAGAACATTTACTTTGCAGACTCCCAAGCCCTTAGATCTTGCAGAGGTGTCCCATCTATTTCTGTAAGAGCTAGCACTACCACTGTACTGGGAGATGTTGCAAAGGCCTCTCTCCTGCAAGATTACACCATTTATCTTTTCACTTCCCATCCTCCAAGAGCTGTACTATCCACTCTCCTAGCTAAAGATATATAACCAGGGTTAAATTCCAGCATAACCTGTCTGGGAACATGTTGGGCCTAATAGGTAATAAAATAGACTATGTATTGAAGGAGTTGCAAGAATTAGCTAGCATGTACCTGCAGGAGTCAGAAGGTCTACCTAGGATTAAGCTTTGAAGGTGTTTGATCAAGGTTATCAGAATGTAAGACTAGATAAACAAGAATTTATTGACTTAGTAAAACTTGTGGGGACAAAGTATTTTAACCTCTACCAGTAACCCCAGAGGATAGGGCAAATTCACTCCTAGGGTGTTTCTTAGAAGCCTGGAGAAGGTAATGGCTCTTGATAAGTGAAGGGAGCAGGAGGTACTCTGCATCCAACAGAGGAAGAAATACAAAGTCTCAGGGAAGTTGGCAGGCCCGAATGACTATATTATGAGAGACCAGAAGACCCAACCAAGAATATTGCTTCACAGGAGGGCCCAGAGAACCAACTCTTTACCAGGGTCATCAGGAATTAACTGTTTATCAGGGTCATCAGGAATTCATTCCTGAGAGGGGCATCAATACTACTAGGAAGTTCCGTGGTGGGTGTCCTGTACACACCAAGAATGACAGTAAGAGAAGCAGTCACAAACGTGAGCTCATTAATATCTATGGGCATACGGGGCTCTGAAGTAACAGAAGACAACAGGCAAGGTTTAACTCTCGGAAGCCAGGAGACCACAAGTATAATAAAAATCAATAACATCAGAGGGATACAAGAGGGCTTTACCTGCAGGGAGTTATGAAAATGGTTGGAACATGGTGTCTTTATGAGCAACATAAATGGACAGATAACAAAGGCATTCATCAACATTTACAAGGTAAAAAAGACAAGAGTATATATAGGACCAAGAGGCTGAGGGAGGTTTCCCTAATAAGAAGTCATGATTTTTGCTAAGTTTTCAGACTGTTTTTTGGAACATTGTTTCAGTGTAAGTCTCTTCCTATTTCATCTTCTTTCCTTTTCTTTCTCCTTCATAGATGGCAGGTCTGCAATGTAGTAATACATGCAATATCTTCTTTATGACTTCTCTGGATCCCTCACCTTTATCTTCAGCATTTCCTTCATTAAATATTTGCACATATTAACCTGTCTTGCTATCTGTTTCTGACGGGCCTGGAGTAACATACTTCTCAAAGACTACACAGAACTATCTTGTGTCTAACCTGTTGCCAGAAAATGACAAAAATGACCATGATTTATTTGCAGCTTCTTCCATCAAGAGATGAGGCCAACTCTCTATACACTGCTTTCTCTGCGAGAGCATTTGCAAGTTTTTCATAAAGGGCAAGATAGCATGAGAAGCTGAAAGTAATAGCTAAGAGTCAGAGATGCCACCACATAATTTCATAAGCTCATAGACTGGGGGTAGAAAAATCGATTCTGGATTTGCCAGTGCAAATCTACAACATGTATGTAACTGGAGGCCCAGAACGGGAAGAAAGGAAGTCAGATAGAAAGGAAGGTTTGACTGAAAATTGCCTAAAGTTGATAAAAGACTGACAGATTCAACAAGCTCATTGAAAGAAGTATAAATACAAAGAAAATTATACGTAGGGGTATATTAGTAAAATCTGTTGAAAAACAAAACAAAACAAATGAAAACAAATGGATTAAGTAAAAGCAGCCAGAGAAGAGAAAAGACATATTACTTCCACAAGAGCAAATATTACTCTTAACAGCTGACTTTTCAACAAACATGCGGGATGACAGATGCAAAGCTTGTCCCTGAGGCAAGAAGAACCTTGGTACATGCAAAGTACAGAAATAAGGCTGGTCTACAACAGGTATATAAAAAGGTGCTCAACATCAGTAATAATCAGGAAAATGCAAATCGTAGGCACAGTGAAAAATTATAACTGGACCCCTTGAGATTTCAGCACCCCAGAATTTTTAGTGACAAATGATGAAAATTCTGATGAGGCCCTTGCTTGCTTGCACATGTTAATCACTCACTTTTTGCCCAATATTCCTTGTTCCCACAATATAATTGTAAATTGCTGATGTACCATTTATTTGTCAAGCAGGAGAGATACCATCAAGATCATGAAGAAATCTTCAGAAGGAATGAATGCTTTTAAAGATATGATCAGCAGCTGACACCCAGAAGTCTGGTTGTTATCTGAGACTGAAGGAACATGGACTTTTCCCCTGGATTCCCTGAAAATTCCCCTCCCTTACTCTATAGCTGCATAAAAACTCTCTGCTTCTTCTTTTTGCTAGGGGAGGATTGAGATATCGTGTCCTCCTGCATTCTTGCTTTGGCCAAATCAAATAAACCTTTTTCAATCTCCAGGTACCTAGTGTTTCATTGGCATCAGCTACATATTGGGTACAGGAGCCTGAATTTGGGATTCTGCATGATAACTTTACTCACTTGTAACAGATATTATCAAAGAGTCATAAGATATTAAGTGTTGGCAAGGAAGTGGAGAAAAAGGAACTTTCTGTACACTTTTGGTGGGAATGCGAAATGGTGTAACCACCATGAAGAACAGTATGAAAGTTCCTCAAAAAATTAAAAGTAGAACTACTATATGACCCAACAGTCCCACTGCTGGGTATATACCCAAGGAAAATGAAATTAGTATGTCAAAGAGATAGCTGTACTCCCATGTTAATGCAGCATTACTCGAAATAGTCAAGATATGAAATAAACCTAAGACCACTCATTCCCTGGATGAATGGATTAAAAATGTGGTTAGTTGCCACACCCTCTCTGTCTGACTTTTTATTCCTGCCTCGTGACCCGAAGACAGAAGACTGACCTGCCAAATCATTACACCTTCCTTGCTGAGGATCTGCAAGAAAAAAACCTTTGAACTTTTTTCCTATTTTGGTAGTGTCTTGAATTTGTGCCTTCCATCTGAAGAACTAGGAATTGCCCCAGGTAGGATTTTCCCCAGGATGCTGGGGAGAACACAAGGTCAGGTTCCTAGGGCCAGGGAGAAGGTCAGACAGGAATAAATTGGACAGGGGTAAGACAGAAGCCACAAGACTCTCAGCTATACAACAAGTTATTGTGTGAAAGGCCCCTTGTCCATGGGCTGAACAAGTAGGCATTAGACCACATAGCAGGTAAAAGGTGAATCCCGTGAAAACACACTGTAAAAATCCATGTACATCTCCCCTTCATTTTCAGTTAGGGCAGTCTTGCTAGCTGCTCTGGTACTGGAACTCTAATGTAGCTTGAGGCTCTCAAAAAAGTTATTGAGCTAAACTTACCCACTGGAGGAGTCTCACATCTTACAGCAATGGGTCACTTTGCCATGCTAAGTCATTGGCTGGGACCAACCCACTGGAAGAGTTATCATCTTGCAAACACAATAATGAATACATAGGAGCAGCAGCTAGGGCTGTCAGTTTTGCTCAGTGAAGCAGGAGATCTCTGATAGAGACAAATACCTAGGCATGTGGGTTAACATAAACTATGCAAGCTTTCAACTGTTTTAGATATTATTGTTACACAAAGCAATTTCTGTTTGGTATTATATTTTTAACCAATCGTCCACAAACTTACCAGTTTTCTTCCTAATTTCATTTGAATTGACATCTGCTTTTTTTCAGTGCTAGACCATAAATACAGAATTACCCTCATTTGCCTGTTTTACTTTGCATTCTTTCAAGGCAAGATTTAGACAATAAAATGTTTGGAGGATCCAATTATTTTCTGCTCGTAACCTGCCCAGTTTCCTTATAAAAGAGATAGATTCCTTGGTAACTAAATAGCCTGAAAGAGAGTGTAGAGATAACTCAATTTGGCTCCTCTCGTCAGCTAAGAAAACCCACAGAGTTCATGTCCAGTTGCTGCTGGGTCAGTTTTATTATTATTATATCACATTAGTATCCACCTGTACTTGTATGGATGAATAGCTAAGTGCTGATGATGCAATTCTGATGGTGTTTTATTTAATGAAAGCCAAGAAATACCAGCATATGATTCCCATGGGAACCTCACCTCTGTCCCTTTGTACTACTCTAATGATTGGAAAATAGCAAGTAAAGCAGCAATAATTGCTACTTTAGCTGGATAACACTGAAGGCTATAGCACAATGGGTGACACAGATATGCTAGGATCCACATATGGAAGTTGTTTTTAAAAGTCTTGATTCTGATGCATTTATGAGTGGGACTCTGAGGGTGCGTATACTGTAAGATAATTTCTAGCTTTGATACTTTATATGCTGTTATACTACAATACAGTACATGCTGTGTTCCTTGACTGCTCAAATAATTCTCAGTGATTACATCAGTACCTCTCCAACCCTAGGTACCGTGGCATTATCCTCATATCTTTAAGTGGCTTTTCTTACAACCTGGCTAAATACACTAAAGAAAACTTAGTGACAAAGCAAAGACAGATTTTTTTTATAAGAAAACATTTAAGCAGAAATATAGCTCTCCTCCCTGTCTTTCATTTAATGTCCTTTGGTTCTCTTAGAACTCAAAATGCCTGACAGTCATTAGAGAGTCAATTTTCCTTTTATTTCTTGGCCACAGGTATTAAGATAATTACAAGATAATGAAAGAGGTAAATCAGGTGGCAGTCCAGTATTTCATCTACCATTACCTGTAATCTAAACCGCTAGCCATCTCCCTTAACCCCACCACCAGATATTTGCTCTATGCAACTTCTTTTAATTTCGTACTCTTTGAGGCAGTAATGACTTATATAATCATGTTTTGGGCATAACACTGCAATGAGTGTAAAAAATTTCCAGGTATATTTTCTTTGCAATTCTTGTTAGTAGCCTCACTCTTTTGTGAGCTCTCCCACAAATCTGCCCCTCCCTAGTGCTCTCTATATTGGACTGTATTCTTTCTCTTTCCATTTTGTGACAATTCTTGGTGTAAGACAACTTATCTTATTTGACCGCAAATTCTTAAAAAATAGTCACTGCATTTTCCTCACTCTTGTGTCCTATCACCTAGAATTATAATAGATTCATAGTAATAATTCATAGTAGATATTTGCTGAATGAATAAATTGAAGGTGGGAAGGTTGGTATTAGATATGCGTGCATTTAATTAAAAGAATTTAGTGTTTCTTTGTTTAAATCCTTCATAACTATCAACTTTCATGAGAACAGATATCCTTTTAGAACAAGTTCTTATGGAACTTTTTAAAATGTGTGTTTAATCTAGTTGTTTATATTTATGGGCCTTGTTTCTATGCTTGGTTTCAATTACAGTTTTAACAAAACATTAATACATTTTATAGTATATTACAATCACTTATTTTTTAAAATCTGAGTTCTTGAAATTCCATTTGTGGTGACTCATATATAAAGGTTAATCTGGGCATGCCTGAATAAAAACTCAGCCTTGTTTATCTTCCCAAAGTTAAAAACCAAAACTGTTTACATTCATAATCTATTTGTGTAATATTTTTAAGCAGAATGTTTTATAAAAAGTACATTTTCTGAGAGCCCTGTTCATTTTTCTTTCTCTATATTATTTTATTTTATTTATTTTTTAGACGGAATCTTGCTCTTGTTGCCTAGGCTGGAGGCCAATGGCGTGATCTTGGCTCACTGTGATCTCTGCCTCCTGGGTTCAAGCAATTCTCCTGCCTCACTCTCCCAAGTAGCTGGGATTACAGGCGCCCACCACCATGCCTGGCGAATTTTTGTATTTTTATTAGAGATGGGGTTTCACCATGTTGGCCAGTCTGGTTTCAAACTCCTGACCTCATGATCTGTCCACCTCGGCCTCCCAAAGTGCTGGGATTACAGGCATGAGCCACCACACCTGGCCTCTATCCTTTTTTTAAAAATCTATTTATTTCATATTCTCTTGTGTTCAATATAGATCAACAATGGTTTTGTCTGCATTAAATAACATTTGTTGAATCAAGAAATAATTTCATTTGGGGGGAGTAAGTGAAGCATTTTGTATTATGAATCTAGTCACAAACTTGTCACTTGCCTCAATTTTTCATTGCTCAACACATAATAACGTGCACTTATAATAATACATTTGATATCTCAGGTATAATCTATATTCCTGATGTTGCCCTTCAGCCATTGGCTTCTAAAAAAAAGTTTTGCTTTTTCTAGGATATTTTTGCCATATTGACATATCTTCAGAACACCAGCATATTCAGAGCATTTAAAAATTCAATTGCTAGATGTTTCATTTACAAAATTCCAAGCATATTGAGGTTTCACTTCTCCAAATGTTTGGTATAATGGAGAGAGTGCCAATGAAGTAGCCAATAAAGAGGAACCTCACTGCTTCTAGACAAAACGTTCAAGTAGAAATCTTTTGGCAACCTTTCATCTCTTCTCTTTACTATCCCCACCATTATTCCTTCCTAACTTAATCTTTTATAAAGCTCAGCTTGTCTATTTATGAAATATCTACCACATAGAATCAAGAATTAAATGAGATGATGGAAAGTTTTTTATGTACTATTATATTCTACACAGATACATAGGATTACTTAATATTAATAAAGTCCCCACTTTCTATTATATTACTTAAAGCTAGTTTTCATAGAGGATGACAATCAGATAAATGAATGTACACTAAGGTACATTAATAATAGTTGAATTTACCATATCAGATGCATAATACATTACAAAACCAGAGAAATGAACCTCTATTGATGGATATTTGGGTACTTAAATAGTGGATATGGGAGTTAGTGATATCGAAAGAATACAGTATTTTGTGTAGAGGGTCTTTCTGGAGCTCCTGAAAGCACATCTCAGTGGTGACCATCTAGTTTTTCTATAAATTAGGTTTATTTTGGGGGGAATCTCAACATTTGGAGGGATCTGCAGGTACTTCTGTATTGTCCAAACACAGATGGCAGGTGAAGAGGTGAGAATATATGTGGCTGAAAGGGCAGGTAGGTTCTTTTGTCTTGGATGACCATATTTGATGCTAAGGTTCTTTTGTCTTGGATGACCATATTTGGATGCTAAGGAGTTTTAATTTTTATCCTGAATGAAATGGTGATCTTCCCCACAAATTTAAAGAAAAGTGTGACATAATCGAATTTGTGTTTTATGGAGAATGCTTTAAGGGAGGTAACAGTAAACCAGTTAGAATGGGCAGACTGTGACTATAAACTGGAGAATGAATTGAAGTGGGAAAAAGTAGAGGTAAGGATCAAGTGGGAGGCCATTGAACAAATCCGGGACAGAGTGCCAAGTGCGTTGTGTTGAGATGGAGCAGGGATATGTATATAAGAACAAGGTCATGTAAGACTATGTCATATTGAGGAGTTTGGATTTAACCTATGGGCCACATGAAGTCATGGAAAGGTTTTAAGCAGGGGAGTAAAATGCCAGAGTAGAATTTGAAGCGAGTTTGGTAAATGAATGGTAGGAAAAAAACAACAACAACAAAAAAAGCAACTCAAACCAACTAGAAACAGAGATGCTAAAAAATTATTCACTTAAAAGAATTATTTTGTTGTGGTCCCTAAACATTCTAACAAATATGTTTTGTTCTTTTCTACTTGACATGTCTAAATTCGTGAGATCCAACATTCCAAGCGTGTTCAGATTCTCACAAGAGAGGAAGTTAAGTACGTGTTTAATTGTTAGTTTTTATTCAGTGCAGAGAAAAAAAAGGATGTCAGCTTTGTTTGTCTACATTTTTTGCTTTATCTCTAATAATAGTAGAATGACCTGGGTTGCACCATTACATTATTAGTATACAGGGGAAATCATCCATATAGAATAGAATAATGTATGGTTCAAACATCCATTTTCTCTTTCTGTTTTTTTTTGTTTGTTTGTTTTTTGTTTTGTTTGTTTTTTTGAATTTTGCTCTTTCACCCAGGCTGGAGTGAAGTGCTGTGATCTCGGCTCACTGCAACATTTGTCCCCCAGTTCAAGCAATTCTCCTGTCTTGCCCTCCTGAGTAGCTGGGATTATAGGTGCCCACCACCATGCCCAGCTAGTTTTTGTATTTTTAGTAGAGAGGGGGTTTTGCCATTTTGGCCAGGCTGGTCTTGAACTCCAGACCTCAGGTGATCCACCTGCCTTGGCCTCCCAAAGTGCTAGGATTACAAGGCGTGAGCCACCGCACCCAGCCTCCACTTTCTTTTTAACCTTCATCCAGTTTAATTCATTAATTTTTACTTTTTGCTTCCAAGGGAACTGGAGTTGATACAAACCAAGGGAGTTAACATGCCTATTCAATCTATTTTTTCTAATAATGGAAAAGGCTTTTAGATAGATATCCCTTATGCCAATGGAACTGTTATAGCCAGACTTTCTCCAACCTGGAGAACTCCTTTCACTTTTGTGTTGTTTTATAGTTCGTGGCCATGCTACAGAAGTAATTCTAGATACAGTAAGAAATTCATCAAGAGAAAGAAATTCCTCCTGCATTATGTAACCATTTGTTTGCTGGGGCTGCCTGAGGACATTCGTTCACCCTATCTAGATATCAGTGCCACCTCGCTTGGCTCATCTCTACCAGTAATATGTTTTGTCTTTAACAAAATGGCCCAAGAAGGCTAAAAAGAGCTTATTTAGTTAGTCTTTGGCCAAACATATTTTGTTTGATTTTTATCTTACTCTCACAACTTCCTATAATACCCTAGTGTCACTTTTTCCCAGATTTGTTGTCAGATTGGAATGCACTTGCAGTTACATAGTCAGGGCCACCAGAACCCTTTGTAGTCTCTCAGTCATAGAGATAATGTGGTACAGGGATTGAGAGTAAGGACTTTGGAGTCAGACAGATTTGAGTTAGCATCTTGGCTCTGCAGCTCACTAATCTTGTAATCTTGACAAATTATTTAACTTTTCAGAATCTCAATTTCTCCATCCGTTACCTTAAGATACTAACAGTGCTTACCTTGTGAAAGTTATTGTAATAATTAAATGGCATTATGCATGTTAAAGTTTTCAGTTCTTGGGATGTTGTAGTCACCCAGTCGGTGTTACTTATTGTCATTATCACCCCTCACTGTATAACATAACTGTGGCATATATATTACTTGTACTTTTAACATTCCCATTGTAAACCAGGCTCCTCCGTTTCTTTCTCTCTGTCTTCTTTCTTTACCCAAAGGTAACAGGATAAGAAGGAGAAACTTAAGCATGGCTGCAAAGAGGTAGTCTAGACTTCTGCCTCACTGTCTTCTACTCTTTTCCCTAAGCCTGAGTCTTTGAGGGGAAAGGAGAGCTGGCTTAGTCATCATTATGAATAGATAAATTAGGTCTCTTCCTTTCCATTTGTCCTAAACCTACCACCTTCAGTCTCGGCTGCTCTGCACTGATCCATATAGGTATCCACATTCCTGACACTATCTTCAGGTAGCTTATGGTGGAGACTTGCCAATTGTAAAAATTGATCCATTGCCATAAGCCACTCTTCTTCAAGGTCATTCTCTCTATCTTCCCTTACCCAGAGAAAAGTTGCCACTGACAATCACATCTAAGCATTTAAAACCTTCTCACCTCAGAGAAGCTATCTTTATAGTTCTTGTCTCCAGAGATTTTCTCTGAGAGTGAAATACAAAGCAATTTATTTATAACTTCTGAATGCTTACACTCCTTCTTGGTTCTGGTGGAGTACATTACTCCTAGGTTGCATTTTCAAGGCTGTTTTTCTTTTTTAGTGAACTAATCCTAAGACCGGTATTTCTTTAATGTATTGGACAGAGGATTTTTTTTCTTCTGAATACTGTATGGATGGAATTCCTTTCCATCCCTTTTCTACTCTTCATACCTCTGGGAGTGCTGTGAGGGTTAGTTAATATTTTGCAAAACTCTCTGAGCTCCTTGGATGAAAGACATCACAGAGAATAAAAATATATGGAAAATAAATAAGTCATGCTAATTGGTTGCAACAGATCTCTAAAAATGTCCCAAGACTCTATTTCTCCAATCTAACATAGTGCAGTTTTTATCATATATACAAATTTGGGAAATCTCCTTGGAGAAAAGCAAACAAAATTTTGAGTTCTAAAAAGTAATATACAAAGTCAGAGGAAAATGTCAAGGGAGGCAACCAATAGCCAAGCAATCAGCCATCCTGAGACACAAGGAAATAAACTGGATTATAGTACAGGATGAGACAAATGAGACTTTTTTAAAGGGCATATTTCAAACACACAAGGAAACACCAATTTTATTATTTCTAAGCATAATGTGCCAAGCACTGGCTAAATGCTATAGCTTCAGGGATCTCTATTTAAATAATAGTATAGTTAGTGGACAACATGGAAGACATGGAGTAGATGTGAGGAAAAAATAAAGAGGTTCAAGTGACTCGAGTCACACTGAAAAAAATTTGAAAGTTTTATTTATGAGCTGATATTTGAGCTCCTAAAGGGCAGGACACATGTCTTTTCTTCAGTGCCCAAGATTCATTCATTTACAATAGTAGTTCATTTCAGTTGTGATGTTTATACTGTAAGAGAGTTACAGATATGTGAGCAACATTTGTGTTCAACACCCTTCTGTCCTTGATTTCCCCCTTTCCCTGTCCCATGTACTTGTTGCCCTCATTCAGCCCTTTAGTTATCTTGACCACCATGGGTAGCCTTCTTCAACTCCAAAACACTCTTTTCTACCCCAGCCTCCTCCACTCATGAAAACTTAAGCAATCCACTGTCATATTCTCTTGAGGCCATCATCTTTATTAAGCAAATTAATTCATTTTCCTTCCTAGAGCATACATTTACATTTTGTCTGTGTCCTTCAGTTACTAAAGCCAGTGGACAGTGAAATTTTAGGAATTAAACTGGGGTGAGTAGAGGAGAAATTTATTTTTGGAAGGAGGTAGTGGATATTTTTAGCACCTATCACATAACATCTTTGAATTATCTAGTGGTTTTACATACTATTTACAGTTAGAGCAGATCTGACTATAAAAACATATGCGTACACATAATACTGTGCTACCTGGTAGAACAGCAGGAGTCTTGGCTTGGTCCTTCAGAGGGCAATGGCTATGGTCATACTCTACAGTGCTGCCAAGCCATTCCAACCCTAGAAGAAGAAAGGTTTTCAAAAAATCCTTTCTTCAGAATTTGAGAAATAAAGAGATAGGCTGAATATTAGATTGAATGGATGCAGGGAAGAAGGACAAATGCCTGTGAGTGAGGGAATATAGTAAAACAGATATTTTGATAACATTTTATAATAGTCAATATTTTTTCGGTTATCATAATTAATAGAAAATAACTTGAGAGAGGTTAGTAGGCCTTTCTTTTATAAAATTGGGGCAAATGAATGTGGTTGCTGATGGGTAGAAATGAAAAGATCCAAGCCTGGCTTTATAATTTTTAATTGGAAAATACAAAATGTTAATTATGGAACAAGGAAATAATAGATCAGGAATGAGAGAAGGGAGGGTTGGATATGACTTACAGTAAAGATCAGGATTAGCTACTATGTCATGATGACTAGAATTTTGAAGAGATGAGTGGATGAGGACAATTTTAAAGAACTGTTGTGATGTGTCAACTTTGGAACCTCTTCATGGCATTTCTCAAGATATTTCAGTAAATATGTTAATAATTTTCAATGATTTTTTTCTACTTTGTTTTTGCATTTCTTTATAGACAACACTGAGTTGAGACTGAATCACATTGTAGCTTAGCTTTATACAGGTTATGTAACAGTACAGATTTGTCTTAAAGTAACCCAATGACGGTGTTATGGGCTGAATGGTGCTCCCCCTAAAATTCATATATTAAAGTCCTAACTTCCAGTACTTAAGAATGTGATGGTATTTGGAAGTCATTAAAGAGGTAATAAAGGTTAGATGAGATTATTAGGGTGGGCCCGAATCCAATATGACGTGTTTTCTTATAGGAAAAGGAAATATGACATGGATACACAGAGAGGGAGACCACATGAAAACAAAGGGCAAAGATGGTTATCTACAAGCCTTGGACAGCAGTATCAAAAGAAACTAACCTTGATGACACTTTGATCTCAAACTTCTATCTAGAAATGTGAAAAAATAAGTTTCTGTTGTTTACGCCACCCAATTGTAGTACATTGTT
This sequence comes from Plecturocebus donacophilus, assembly GCA_004027715.1. Taxonomy (NCBI): domain Eukaryota; kingdom Metazoa; phylum Chordata; class Mammalia; order Primates; family Pitheciidae; genus Plecturocebus; species Plecturocebus donacophilus. The sequence goes on from PVKP010007376.1 coordinate 18,623, forward strand.
ATGGCAGCCCCAGCAAACTAATACAGGCAGGAAAGCATCTGGGTGTCAAAAATGGACTAAAATAAGAAAATAGAAAACTGCCATAAACCAAGAGAATATTGTTGATTGCTTGTTTCTCTCTCTCTGCTTCATTTTTGTCCTATACTGAAAACAGCTTTCTTTGTTTTCATTCCTATGTGGCAAAATATAGTTGTCCTACTACTCTCGAATTTAGAACCATATTATAAAGATTGCTTTGCCATTTTTGAATCCTGTATGCAAATTGCCAGAGGAGAAAACTGAATTATCGCAGTTTGGCTCATGTATCTGTCTCTTGCGAAACAGCTGTAAACCAATGGTGGGAAGATCATGGTACATGGTACCAACATGATTGTCAGAGGCCCATTTCTGTGGGCTTCAGTTATTACATTTCGTTGTCATTTCTAGCCCCATCGATTCTCTTATTTTACAAGCGCAGCTATGCTTTAAAATGGATATCTAAAGATATTTTATCTAGCATTCTGAGATATTCTGTATGAAGAGGTGTTATGGCCAGAAACATATATTATGAAGTATATGTAAGATACTAGGCTAGATCAGTTCCTAGATATATAATATATACAGTAGGGGTACATAGATCCTTAGGTTTGTGGTTGATGGGCTGAAGGAGGCAATAGAAGGACAAAAATTAAGAATGCTATCAATAAGGAAATGGAGTGCAAGATAATTCCATTGTAAAGGTATATTTATATCACGTATACAGTCTAGGATAAGAGAAAGACAGCTGAACCATTTAGCCATTCAGCAGGTGGTTAAATAGCCCTCTGGTTATGTGAGGAGGCATTGTATTTTTTCTCTTAATGGAAAGCAAAATAAACATTTATTTTTAAGAATTTCAATTTCAAGTGAGATATTTGCATAGCACCACTAGCATCTTAATCTTTTGAAAGGCTTTTGTGAGTCATTTCAAGGACTCTAAAATAATGCTCCTTTTTACAGTTTGACTGCTTGGTATTAAAAACAGAGCCGAATGTTGCCCTTCATAGTGCAGTATGAAAAAAAATATATATTTTCTTTCTTCCTTTGCTCTTAACAGCTCCATGACTCTTAAAGGAGAAACTGTTTGAAACTCAGACTGTGTAGTTTTGTTTGACCGTTCTCCTGTTTGACAAACATTTTTCCTCTTTTCATTACTTTAATTTCAAAGTACATGGGAGTTGGTTTTCAGACCTTCATGTCTCTCTGTGAAGAGCTAAACTGAATATTTAACCAGACCTTTTTTCTAAGGGAGGCTAGTCAAGAGTTTTAAGCAAATACACAACCCCCACCAAAAGATCAAAAAACTACATTAAGTATGTGTATTGTTTAGTTAATATTATCTTTCCTTCTATTACTTTCCAAGTAAAAGAGTGGCCCTAACCATACACTTACAGGATATATATGGTTATGCATATCATGAAAATATACACATACATATACATATCAAATATGTATGTATACATACAAATTACTTGTATTATACCTGAGGGTAACATACACTATAATATATGGCAGCCCACCTAAAAACACTTTGAAACTTTACCTTTTGTTTAATGGAGAAAACATTGAGCAATAATGATTATATTATAATCAGCCCCTTGAAGGTCAAATGAAATTTGTGACCTTCTCTTCAACTACACTATAAACAAGTATGTATGTTTCAATTCCTTCTTTTCTGGTTTCATCAAAACAAGTTAAAGGTCCTATAAAAATCCTTCAGATTTACATTCTACTTCAGTTATCAGGTGTCGAGTCATCAAAACAGAGTCAGGAAATATTTAATAGGTGTGGCTCACTAATAGGTTGTGTGACACTTGGGGACAAAGAAGAAGCACGTGCAGATACACTTCAAAATGGAGTTTGAGGGCTAGCTCAAATTTGGCACTACTTTTCAGTGAAAATTCACTCACTTCAGCTACATCTGTTATTGAGGGGATCTTTTGACCTTACGCACAGAAAAATCTGAAAATAACTGATATTAAAATACCTTTAGGCCTTGAGCACATTGTTAATGATTATGTGGAGGTTGAAAGCTTAACTTACCCTCTGGGTTGGAAGAAGTGGTTATTGCTAACTAGTAATGTGTTTGTTCGGTGCTTCTAGTTTCATTTGCAAATGTTGTTTCATTAATTCATTTTTTTATTTATTCATGTCATTTATTGCTATAATAAATGCTGAATGAGGGCCCATTGCATGCTGGCATTGTATTAGACACCAAGAGTGTAGTGGTCAACAAATGTCCTCATTATCCTTTCTTCCTGACACTATTGCTTCTGGGTTTAAACCTTAATTATGGTCAGTTTCTTTTTGTGGTAGAAGCTAAATGTCTTGTAAAAGGAAAATGTGGAAGTTTTAAACTAAAATCTCTTTTGGACTTCTCTGGCTCCTTGACAACATGGTCCATGTGTCTGTTATGTTTCCCATGACAGGATGAGCTAATCAGTGGCCATTCCTAGTTGTGTACCCCATCTCTGAAAACATCAGTTCCCAGGGCTAATTCATCAACCCTAAAAGTTCTTAGTAGAAAGCAACCATTATTTAACAGGCATGAGAGAGAAGAAGGCTGTGGGAGATGTATGGGCTACAGGAACATGGTTTTAGGGTCGCTGACAGATGCTAATTTATTCCATTAGAAGGGATAGCCACAAACTCTTAGTAAATAAATAATGTATTTAATCAGAGATAGGAAGTCAGTATGTTTGCCATCTACATTTTTTTGGAAGTATTACTGTATTTGTGACATACACAGTGTTATACCAATATATACCTAGTTTTTTACTAGTACTAGCTTTATGAATTTTATTTATTGACTTCACATGCATGCCTGTCACTAAGCTACATATTGAAATTTCAAAAATGAATAATTGCATTTTGTTTATTACTACATACTGTTTGCCTGTTAAAAACAACCCTGTGATAGAGGGATTATTACTTTTTTATTAGAGGTAAGAATATTGAAGCACAGAGAGGTTATATTCCTTGAAAAGTCAAGGATCACACAGCAAAAATAGATACTAGCTAAGACTAACCGAGGCCACCTGACTCAAGACCACATTTTGTGCCAAACATAATGTTAGATGCTGGGGATGCAGTAGTGAGCAACTAAAACAAGTTACCTATTCTCTTCAAGCTCAATGGCTAGTGTTGAAGACATATCTTTATAAAATAACCTAACAAATAGTTGTGAAATTACTGATGTGGCAGTGCTATAAAGGAGAGGCAAACAGTCAATGAGATTTTATAATATGGAAATATGACTAATTCTAGGTGATTAAGAGAGGCTTCCTTTAGCTAGTGATGCTCAATTTGAGTTCATAGGTTGAATTGATATTAAAAGTGGGGGTAGAGGACACTTTCATAAAGAGATGGAGGTCTTAGAATAAGCTGGAGAGGTAATTCCAGGCCAAACCGTAAATAGCGTAGACTGGTTACATTAATGAGTCTGTATCCTATTTACAGTGGAAATCCAATGAAGAGTATAAGCATAGATGGAGTGGGGTAACATGATTACATTTACCTTTCACAAAGATTCCTCTGGCTGTAGTATTGGGAAAATATGGGATATTGGTAGATTTATGTACATTACTAAGGAAGCAGTTGTATTTATCTGGACAAAAATGATGACAGTTTAGAGCAGGCTAGAGAAGAGAAGTGCATATATCTGAAGGATATTTAGGAAGTAAAACTGTTGCATCTTAGGGATGAATTGGATATGAGGAGGAAGAGAGAGGAATGTTTTGAGGGTCAGGGAACATGATCAAACGTGTGTTTTAAAAAGGTGATTTCAGATGCAGAGAAGGCCTCCGACAAAATTCAACAGCCTTTATGCTAAAAACTCTCAATAAACTAGGTATTGATGGACCAAAATAATAAAATCTATTTACGACAAAACCACAGCCAATATCGTACTGAACAGGCAAAAACTAGAAGCATTTCCTTTAAAAACTGGCGCTAGACAAGGATGTTGTTTCTCACCACTCCTATTTAATATACTATTGGAAGTTCTACCCAGAGCAATTAGGCAAGAAAAAGAAAGTGCATTCAACTAGGAAAAGAGGAAGTCAAATTGTCCCTATTTGCAGATGATATGATCGTATATTTAGAAGACCCTATCATCTCAGCCCAAAACCCCTTTAAGCTAATAAGCAACCTCGGCAAAGTCTCAGGATACAAAATCAATGTGCAGAAATCACAAGCATTCCTGTACACCAATAACAGACAAACAGAGAACCAAATCATGAGCGAACTCCCATTTACAATTGCTACAAAGATAATAAAATACCTAGGAATACAACTAATCAAGAATGTAAAATATCTCTTCAAGGAGAACTACAAACCACTGATCACGGAAATAAGAGAGGACATAAACAGATGGGAAAACATTCCATACTCATGGTTAGGAAGAATCAATATCGTGAAAATGGCCATACTGCCCAAAGTATTTATAGATTCAGTGCTTTCCCATCAAGCTACCATTGACCTTCTTCACAGAACTGGAAAAAAACACTTTAAATTTCATATGGAACCAAAAGACAGCCTGCATAGCCAAGACAATCCTAAGCAAAAAGAACAAAGCTGGAGGCATCATACTACCTGACTTCAAACTATAATACAAGGCTACAGTAATCAAAAGAGCATGGTACTGGTATCAAAACAGAGATATAGACCAATGGAACAGAACAGAGGCCTCGGAAGCAATGCCAGACATCTACAACCATCAGATCTTTGACAAACCTGACAAAAACAAGCAATGGGACAAGGATTCCGTGTTTAATAAATGATGTTGGGAAAACTGGCTAGCCATATGCAGGAAGCAGAAACTGGACCCCTTCCTTACATCTTATACAAAACTTAACTCCAGATGGATTAAAGATTTAAACATAAGAACTAACACCATAAATACCCTCGAAGAAAACCTAGACAACACCATTCAGGACATAGGCACAAGCAAGGACTTCATGACTAAAACACCAAAAGCAACTGCAACAAAAGCCAAAATACACAAATATGATCTAATTAAACTTAAGAGCTTCTGCACAGCAAACGGAACAATCATTAGAGTGAATCAGCAACCAATAGAATGGGAAAAAATTTTTGCAATCTACCCATCTGACGAAGGGCTAATATCCAGAATCTACAAAGAACTAACGCAGATTTAAAAGAAAAAATCAAAGAAACCCATTCAAAAGTGGGTGAAGGATATGAACAGACACTTTTCAAATGAAGAAATCTGTGTGGCCAACAAGCATATGAAAAAGTGCCTAGCATTACTGGTCATTAGAGAAATGCAAATCAAAACCACATTGAGTTACCATCTCATGCCAGTTACAATGGCGATCATTAAAAAATCTGTAGACAACAGATGCTGGAGAGGATGTGGAGAAAAAGGAACACTTTTATACTGTTGGTGGGAGTGTAATTAGTTCAATCACTATGGAAAACAGTGTGATGACTCCTCAAGGATCTAGAAATAGAAATTTCAGTTGACCCAACAATCCCATTACTGGGTATATACCCAGTGGATTATAAATCATTCTATAATAAGGACACATGCACACCTATGTTCGTTGCAGCACTATTTATAATACCAAAGACCTAGAACCAATGCAAATGCCCATCAATGATAGACTGGACAAAGAAAATGTGGCACATATACACCATGGAATACTATGCAGCCATAAAAGACAATGAGTTCATGTCCTTTGTAGAGACATGGATGAATCTAGAAACCATCATTCTCAGCAAACTGACACAAGAACAGAAAACCAAACACCGCATGTTTTTACTCATAGGCAGGTGATGAACAATGAGAACACTTGGGCACAGGGAAGGGAACAACACTCACTGTGATAGGTTGGGGGGTGGAAGGGAGGGGAGGGGCAGCAGGAGTCGGGGAGGATGGGGAGGGATAACACTGGGAGAAATGCCTGATGAAGGCGACGGGCATGATGGAGTAGGGAGATGGAGACAGCAAACCACCACGGCATGTATGTACCTATGCAACAATCCTGCATGATGCAGGATGTGCACATGTAAGCCAGAGCCCATAGTATAATGAAAAAGAAAAAAAATAGGTGATTTCTAACCCAGTGATCTTTCTTTTTCATTGTGGTCACTTTATTATACTTTCAAAAGTTTTAAAACTGGAGAGAGACCTCAGAGAGCCATGATGATTGCTTCTATCTTGCTCCTTATACAAAGACAGATAAATTATGGTTGCTAACGTAACACAAGTAACAAGTGGCAGAACCAGGATTGGGTCCAGGTTTCCAGACCTCCCTTTACAATTGTGCCTCACTTGAGAATGGAAGGTCCTTATATTCGTGGTTTATACCAATTAGTGTTAGGGGTCTGGGATTGTGAAAAGAGGTTTGCCTTGGGGGCAGTAGACAGGGTGGTGATGAGAAAATTTGAGCAGAAGAGACAAAGGGCACAAATTTCTACAAAATTTTAGAGATGGTGGACTTGGGTAAAGATGATTATTTTTGAAATAAGTCCTATTCTTGGCGTGGCTGATGATTGCAGAGAATCCATCCCCCACAGTTGACTATTTCTATTTAATTGAATAAAGAGCACATTCTTGTCAAATCTAAAATACAGATATGCATCATTCTGCATTAGACTGCCATCAATGGATTTCAAGTCAGTGAGAATGAAATTTATTCCTCATCAAAACCATTTAAATATCTCTGAACTACAAAAAAATACAGTCTGATATTTGTATTATGCCTATTTTTATTATTTTATTTATTTATTTTGAGACGGAGTCACATTTGCTTTTTCAATTTTTATTTTATTTATTTACTTTTTTTGAGACTGAGGCTGGAGTGCAGTGGTGCAATCTCGGCTCACTGCAACCTCAGACTCCCTAGTTCAGGCGATTCTCCTGCCTCAGCCTTCCAAGTAGCTGGGATTACAGGCACGTGCCACCATGCCCAGATAAGTTTTGTATTTATAATAGAGACGGGTTTTCACCATGTTAGCCAGGATGGTCTCGATCTCCTGACTTCGTGATTTGCCCATTTTGGCCTCCCAAAGTGCTGGGATTACAGGTGTGAGCCACTGTGCCCAGCCTATGCCTATTTTTATACTTTACCTCTTTAATATTTTCCATTCTCTAAGGAGGAACTTGGAGACAAGGAATCACCCATTCACCATTTGTAGTTGTGATCAGGTTTTGGGAGATGTGTTCATGTGTGGCATTGTGATGGGGTATAGTGATTAGAGGATTGAGAAAGTGAAGGAGCTTTCAGATAGGACTGTCTTTCCCCTGAGAAAATCTCCTCCCATGACAAAGCATTATTGGTATAATGTGCAAGAAAGCAGTGATGGAAGCATATGTGCTTATGGTAGTTCAAAATTAATTTTATCATTCTTCTCTGATTTTTTAAAATAAAAAATCACAGCTTTCCTTTTTATTTTCCCTTCCCTTCCTCTACCCATCACTTGCATTTCTTCCACTTCATCTTCTTTCCTTCCTTTCTTCCTGAAGAATTCAATCTTGAGTCCACTAAGTAGGGCACAGAAATATAAATGTCTGAATCTGATTGGATAGGGAGCTGTGGTGGTACAGAGTGAGGTGTGAGAGGCTAGAGGGGTAAAGAGGGCATCTGCATAGGAGGGATATGTGGGATGTTACAGCATGAACAGGATGAAGTGGGCATCTCCATTGAGGAGCTTGAGTAGGATGACGAAGGAATTCACCCAAAGGAAACCCTGAGAGCATGGCATAGTTTGGCGTAAGAGGAATTACAAGCCTACACTTTTATTAGATTCAACAGCCCTCAAATTACATTTTAATAAATATAATGAGAACAAACATCATAGGAAAAAAATTAGATACCAAAACTCTATGTTGGTCATTGGAAGTGTAAGTATAGGCAATTAATGATCACATGAGTGAAATGATGATTCCTCATACTAGATGCCTATATACACATTTTAAAAGACACTGTGTATATCAAAATTTAAAGTTTTCAATGTGACGAATGAGCCTGCTTCTAGCTAATGAATTTACATAACCTAGGCTGGATTGATGACAATGCTATTCACAAGAAATAATGTATATATAACTCTCCTCTGTTTTGTTTTAATAACATTTAGAGGAGGAAAAATGCACTTCATAAATATGTTGACAGAAATAAAAGACATTTCCAAGCATTTTCAGCAAGCTCAAGTTATTTTTAACCTTTATTCAAAATAAAATAAATGGCACTATCATTTCAAAATTCATCTTCAAGTGTTCATTGATAATCATTTCTAAAAGTTTCCCTGTAAAGTTACAGTAAAATTATTTGTTATTGAAGGAAATGGATTTTAGATTTTATTCACATTTGGGTTTAGTTCATGAACTAATCTTAAAATATTTAATGTTATAATGTGGTTCTATCACATATCTATGACACAGCTATCATCAAATGTGAATCATCACATGAGTTCAACAACATCTGAGTTCAATGACAAAGACACTTTCTTAGATACTGTGATTACGACCTTGTGGCTATGGAAGTTTCTAAACTCAGTTGCTATACTTATTTTCTTGTGGACTGGTAACAGCCTGGGCAACAGAGTAAAAACCTGTTTCAAAATAAATTAAAATAAGAAAAAATAAAAGACAGTAATGCAAGGTTCAAATATTTTACTCAGGTTATTGACTACTGAGTATCTTCATTTCTAGGAAATATACCAAACTTTGGTATATGACAGTCATCCTTACATTTCCGGCTCTTACTGGGGAATTGTGAACTGGAGAGCTGCTTAGTTACCTAATGGCTTCATCAAGATCCCATGAGATTACAAAAGTGCCCGAGGTGAACTTTCCAGATAGCAGTCTGGGCAAGTATACTTGATTCTGGGTGACTAGTCAGAATTATGAGGGCCTTTGGCAACTGTTTCTATCTTTATTCTTTAACACTTTTTGGCTTCAATAAGTGGTCTTTATAAGTCAGATCACTTTACTGGTAATAGTACAAATGCCATGTACTCTTCCCTTATTATTCCACATTTACTATTAAGCCACCAAATTTAGCCTTATAATCATCAAAAATATGAGCTAGGAATAAGAGTAATGAAAGACAGTACAAAAGACATATATTAATACCAATACACCAATAGAGAATTCCTTGGCTAAGAAATTCCCAAAGGGAATTTACCTCTTCCTCCTGTATTACAAAATGACCTCAGATTGCATTTATGAGCCTAAGATACCTAGAGTGTATCTTCTCTTCTTTTATCTGGCATGTTTATTAATTTGTTAGTGGTGTTCTTTATGGGATTGTTGTGCTCCTATTTAGCATGTACATGCACATTTTCCATATATAGTTGCACTTTTTTGTGGTTCAGTTGTTTTAATTATGCATTTTATATTACAGACATTGTTTTATCATGGGTATTATTAATCGTTCAATTATCATTCTGTTCCTGCTTTTATGTGCATGGCACAGCCGCCTTGAAATATTAGAGAAGGGCAAACCTGGCCTCCCGTCCTGAGAAGGGACAGCTTTACAGCCTATCTTTTCTGTGAAACATCTCTGAAAAACAACCAGAATGGGTAAAGAATAAAAAGTGGCAGCAGCCGTCCTAATCACTGTCTTCTAGTTAACTTGAACTAGCCACCAAGCTCTGATTCCAATAAGATATTTCTCTTTTTTTTTCAACTATTACTTTAAATTTGGGGGTACATGGGAATATTGTGTGATGCTGAGTTTAGAGTATGGCTCCTGTAACCCTGGTAGTGAGCATAGTATCTAATAAGTAGCTTTTAACCCACCCCCTTCCCCTACCTTCTAGTAGTTCACAATGTTTATTGTTTTCATATTTATGTATATCCATGTATGCTCAAAACTTAGCTCCCACTTACAATTGAGAATATGTGGTATTTGGTTTTCTGTTCCTGCATTAATTTGCTTAGGATGATGGTCTCCAGCTCTGTTTATGTTGCTGCAAAGGACATGATTTCATTCTTTTTATAGTCATGTACTGTTCCACGGTATATATGTACCATATTTTATTTATCCAGTCTACCACTGATGGACACCTGAGTTGATTCCATGTCCAATAAAACATTTCTAATAATAAATGCCACCAGTACATTTCATTGTAAGAGAAAAAAAAGATGACTCTGAGCAATCCATAGCCCAGTTTTGACTTCTAAAAAACCAAGTAGACAATAACTATCTTCAGAGTTGGGGATTTTTTTTAGGAGTAGAAATCATTACAGTCTTTCCCAATTTCTTTTGGTAAAAAATTATAGAGACAGAATAATCTTTTAATATTAAAAAAATCAACTCAAATTTTTTTGAATTTGAGAAGCAACATCTTTCTATTTTCTCATATTTGAATAACATCTCCTGGGTAATACTTAAAGAAAAATGAATTAATTTGGACATTGTTGAAATTAATTGAAAATCAGTTTCTGAAAATCATAAAAAGTCTACCATTCTCTAATTGTATTATTGTTTTTCCTAAATATATAATATCTTGATGTTTCTAAGATATGATTTAATTACTGATACTGCAGTTTTAACCATTGTCTATTTAGAAGAGAAAAACGATATATGTGTACATGCATATGTACCACATATGTATTTCATATTCTTATTAAATATTATTTTATGTATCACATCTTGATAAAAGTAATTGTTTTTGTTGTTTTCTGTTAAGCATAGTTTCTAGTGTTTAATACTTCAAACTTCTGAAGAAAATATCATTCTTCCTCATGACATATGTATGTGGACAACTCATATATATGTTCCTTAACAGTAGGATGTGCTTAAATCATTCTTAGAGAGTACTTTACTGATCAGTATAAAGTGGGTCCCATTCCTTTCTGCTATTCTTTATAGTTTATTCTTGTTTGCTAATTTCAAGGCGCTTATCGCAATTTTTAAACTTTATTCATTTTCTGTGTCCTTTATTTGTCCTTCCTCTCACTTCCACCAGAATTTCAGCTTCATGTGGCAGGGCTTATGCCAGACATGTTCACTATTGTATTCCTAGTACTCAAAACATTGCTTGGTACATCGTTGGAGCCTAATAAATTTCAATAAAATTAACCAAAGTTCTTTTACTTCTTAATTTACTATGTCACTGTTCCACTAAGTCCATGAAACATGTGTATCTCATTTTTACAATTTTTAAATTAACATATAATAGAGAAGCCAAGTACCATATATGATCAGTAAATCAATGCCAACACAAATGATGTAAAGATGGTACCTAATACTGTATAGGAACAAGAAAGAGTGAAGTCAAAAAGAGAAAGAGAAAAAATGTAGTCATTATGCAGTCTGTATAGTAGAGAGAAATACAACAGGTAACAAGCTGGTTATTTACCAGATATCTGTGTTAATGCTAGAATGAGAAGGACTCTGGTTGGGAAATCAGGAGATCTTGGTACGAATCTGAACTGTTACTTACTGGTTGTATGATCTCAAGCAAATGACTTGAATTTCTTCGATCTTGATTCCACAACCCTGAAAAGAGCATAGTAATAGCCTCATATTCTACAGGAAATATTAAATTAGACAACATATATGTGAGTTCATGGACAAACAACTACATTTTATACTAACCATGAAATTAAATTCAGCCACTTTTTAAATTCTTTTTAATTATTGTTTATTAGACTTTACTACTTATTTCAGTAAGTTATTTAACATGTCCAGGCCTCGGTTTCCTCATCTGAAAAGTAGGCATAATTGTGCCTATTTTGGGTCACTGAAAATTATCTGTGACATTACCTTGAATGGTATCTAATACGTAAAAAGAAGTGCAGTTGTTACAGCTAATAATAAACTTTGATCCTTTCAAAGCCTGTTGGGAGGTGACAGGGAGGTAAGAACAAGAACTTGCATTGCAGGAGCCAGCATCAGAGAGGCACATAGAAAGTAAAAAGGGGACGCTGGCACTAATACACTACAAAAATTGATTTAGAGATTCTGTGATCCACTATAAGCTCCCAGATTAGTGCCTGAGTTAAAGAAAACATCTGAACTTTCTGGAGTTTGGTGTTTTGAAACATCATAATACCACTTCCTTACTCCCCAGTTCCTGTAACTTTGATAAAAATAATCAAAATAATGGTTCGGTGATGCTTTGAAAGTATAAACTTGTTACAGAACTGCTTAATGAGAAGGTACAAAAGAATATACTTCATCTTGTTCAACAATAAATGTTGGACACATAATAATATAAAGTCAATAGTAATGATAATAAATGGTATATGTTTCTACCCTTAGAGTCGAAGAAAATAGACCAGGCAAATTTTCAGAATAACAGGATCATTTTCTTAAATAGAACGTCTGGTGATAAAGATTTGAGGGAGCAGAGTTTGAAAATAGTTTAATGAGATTCAATAAAAATAAACTTAAGTACCCTTTTCTGAGCTAAGACAGCTTACCCTAAACTTTTTGGGAGTGAAGGGTGAGATTGGGAAAACCTTCTCCTGAATCATCACTCTCGTCACCCTTCCTATTTATCTGTCTCATTCAATGTGTTTGCTCTACAACTATTTGCTATGTGAAGAGGCTCTGCATTGAATGAGCTCATCTGGAGCTCTGCTGATAAATGTTTAAAAACTGCCTCCCTGACCACAAACCCTGATTTGTAACATTTGTCAATTTCCATGGTAGGAACATTCCCACCATGGCTGATCTTCAGCTATCAATGGTTTAACTGTTAGCTTGAAAAATACTTGAAAATATAACAATCGGCTCTTGTGGCCTAGTCGTAGGCAGCTCCAATGCACCACTCACTGTGGCTGCAATGCACATGGCTTCTGGAATAAGTTATGTGGGATGACTGAGGCAGAAAGGGATGGCTTCATAGGAAGCTCAGCAGAGATGTACTCAACATCTAATTCCACCATAATAGCAGTACTTCATATTGAATATCTCCCATTATATTCTCTTTTGTAAATACAATCTATATTTTAAGTTTCTGCAAATGCTTAATTATTAATTCCTTAGGGTTTGACTTCTTTCAATGTTGCCTTCTATTATTTTTTGTTGGTTCAGATATCTCAATCTGTTTTTTTAGAAATGGAATTTTAAGCCTGTGTCTTTGTTTGCACTGATTGTGGCCATTGAGGTAAATTGGCCTGCCATTTCAGTCTAAACATTCAGGAAAATTGATTCAATTCTCAAAAGCAGTTGATACCCAGCAAGTGCCTATTCTCTGCCTGGCTGTATGCTAACCACTTGCCAATATGAGTGCAGAAAATGCAGTTCCTGCCTTCACAAAGTACCTCAAAAAGTGAATCTGTTTGGAGATTGGGCTTTTAAGAGGTGATTAAATTGAAATGAAGTGGTTAAAGTGGGCCTTAATCCAATCTGATTGGGGTCCTTAGAAGTAGAAGAAATTTGGACACACAAAGTGATACCAGGGATGCATAGGCATAAAGAAAAGACTATGTGAGGATACAGTGAGAAGGTAACCAAGGCCAAAGAAAGAGGCCTCAGAAGAAACCAAATCTGCTGACACCTTGATCTTGAACTTCCACCCTCTATAACTGTGAGAAAACAAATTTCTCTTTAAGCCAACCGGTCTGTAGTGTTTTGCTTATGGCAGCCCTAACAAACTAATACAATTGCCATAACCAGATATTTATAATATCTATCAATTGGCATTAGGTTCAGTTGTGAGGAATATAAACCTAAAATGGCAATGGCTTTATGAAAACAGAAGTTTATCTCTCATATAAACGTTTCAGTTATAAGCAGTGCAGAACTGGCATGCCCCTTCTGGTCTATGATATGCATTTGAGGCCCAAGTTTCTTCTAATCTAACATTATGTCATATTGAATATGTCATCCCTGCTTTTATGTTGCAAGATTGTGGCATCTGTATTCCAAGAAGAAGGATGGAGGAAGATTTAAAATAGAGAGGGGAAAGTTGTTAATGGAGGAAGAATCCTGGAAGCTGCTATAGGATATTTCTGCTTAGGTTGCATTGCATATAACTGTGAGCCATAGCTACATCTAGCTTTAAGGACAGTTCATGATGTAACATATACCACAGCTGAAATTGTGTTACTATGAAAAAAGTAGGTACTAGATAAGAAAACAAATTGTAATTTCTGAGACACTCTGTCTTATTGACTACACGAATAACAATGCTCATTCTTCTTTCCAAGCATAGAACACATTTCACTTCTTCCCAAGAGAGGGGACCCATAGTTATATCTACTTACTGTGTTCATCTCAAAGTTTAAGATTTTTCATGCTACGCCCTTTTATCACATTCAGATATAATTCATTGTGTTGTGGTCACCTATAAACTAACAGAGAAGTTATCTGGCCTCTCATTCACCCACCTAGTATACAACTGTAGTGAAGAAACAGGATAGTTGCCACAGAAAACCCAATTTAGCAAAGGGAGAATTGGAACCACCCAGCAGTTGTTGGTCCATAGCAATGATCAAAATCGTTTGGGCAGAATTCATAAAAACCATGAACAAAGGGATGAAGATATGAAATTGAATTTTATGAGTCAAACAGTTGTTTCACATAACTTATTAGTTATTTCAGTTAACTGATCAGTTTATTTAAGTGTTCATAGACAACAACTGAAGTTTCTTTTGATAAGGCTACTTCAAATAATTTGAAGATAACAAAACTTCTCATCTAACATAAAAGAAGGGGAAGATAATGAAAATGACATTTACTGGTTGCCCATTATATTTATTGATTCAATAAATAATTTTTAAAAATAATGATTTCCATTCTCCTAGGCACTGAGGGGATAGAGGAGTGAAAAAAACTGGCATAGTGCACGTCCTCAGGGAATTTACATTCTAATAAGGAGAAGCAGACAATGAATAAAAATCCTGTTAAATATATGCTGCACCAGGTGTTAAGTGATATAGAGACTGTTAGGAAGAACCAGTGGTGGTGGTATTTTATATAGTTGTCAAGGCAGATTTTAGTAGAGACTCAATGAGACTGTTTGTGAAACATTGTTTTTAAGTCTCATGAGTCTTAGAGAAGAATCCTTGATGGCAAGATGGCCAAATAGAGCCTCCACCAATTGTCCTCCCTGCAGAAGCACCAAATTGTACAACCATCCACACAAAAATGTACAGTCATAAGAACGAAAAATCCTGGTTTTAAATTCACACCACTGAAAGAGGCAATAAAGAGGGTAGGAAAGACAATCTTGAATCACTGATGCCACCCCACCCCCATTCCCACAGTAGTGGCAATGCAGCATGGAGAGAGATTCTGTGTTCTTGGGGGAGGAAGAGCACAATGATTGTGGGGCTTTGCATTGGAACTCAGTGCTGTCATGTCACAGCAGAAAGTAACACAAGGCAAAAGTCAGCCAGTACCCATGAAGGGAACATCTACACCAGGCCTAGCCATAGGGGAATCCTCCATCCCAGTGGTCAGAATCTGAGTTCTGTCAAGCCTTGCCTCTGTGAGCTAAAGTACTTTGAGATCCTACATAAACTTGAAAGACAGTCTAGGCCACAAGAACTGCAACTCCTGGTAAGTCCTGGGACTGTGCTGGGCTCAGAGCCAATGGACTAGCAGAGCATGCAACACAGTGAGACACCAGTGGGGGCCGCCAAAGAAGTGCTTGTGCCATCCCTCCCCTGACCCCAGGCAGTGCAGCTCCAGGACAGACTCCTTTCTTCCACTTGATTGAGGGGAGGATAGGGACAGTGAAGAGGACTCTGTCTTGAAACCTATATATCAGCTCAGCCACAGTAGGATAGGCCGTCATAGTACTGAGGCCAACATTCCAGGACTTAGCTTCTGGACAGTTCTAGACACATCCTGGGACAGAAGGGAACCCACTGCCCTGAAGGAAAAGATCCAGTCTGTGGAGGATTCAACACCTGCAGACTAACGAGCCCTTGGACTCTGTATAATCAGCAGTAGTACCCACAAAGTACTTGCCATGGGCCTTGGGTGAGACTTCAGGTGTGACCCAGCATATTCTCAGTTGTGGTAGCTATGGAGAGGCACTCCTTTTGCTTGACAGAAGGAGAAGGGAATAGTAAGGAGGTTTTGTTTTGCAGCTTAGGTACAAGCTTGTCCATAGTAGGATAGAGTGGCAAACAGGTCCTTGGTGTCCCTGATTACAGGCTTTGGCTCTTGAACAGCATTTCTGGACTTGCCCTGGGCCAGAGGGGAGTCCACTATGCTGAAGGAAGAGTCTCAGGCCAGGCAGTACTTACCATGGGCTTGGGTTGGTGGAGGCCATGGGGAAAAACTCCTCCACTTGTGGAAAGGAGAGGTAAGAGTGGGAGTGGGAAGGACTTTGTCTTGTGGCTTGGGTGCCAACTCAGCCACAGTAGAATAGAACACTAGGTAGATTCCTAAGGTTTCTGACTCTAGGCTGTGGCTCTCCGATGGCATCCCTGGACCTGCCTGGGACAAGGAAACTTGCTGTCCTAAATGGAAGGACATAGTCTGTCTGGTTTCATCAGTTACTGATTGTAGATCCTTAGGTCCTTGAGTGAGCATAGACACTAGCCAGACAATGGTTATCATGGGCCTTGAGTACAACCCACTACTATGCTGGCTTCAGGTCTGACCCAGCAGAGTCCCAAGATTGGTGGCCACAGGGAAACTTGTGTCACCCCTCCCACAGTTCCAGGCAGCTCAACAGAGAGAGAAAGAGAAAGAGAGAGAGAGAAATGGAGGGGAGAGAGAGAGAGAGAGAGAGAGAGAGAGAGAGACTCTAGGAGAAAGTAAGTTAGGGAAGAGAACAAGAGTCTCTGACTTGTAATCCAAAGAGTTCTTCTGGATCTTATTCAAGAATACCAAAAGCCACGGCATTCCTGAGTTTGGAGTGCCCCCATTTAATGCAAATACAACTGCAGTGACCAAAAACTTAGATCACAACACTCAAGTCCTTTCAACTACCTGGAAAGTTTTCCCAAAATGGATGGACACGAACAAGTCCACAATAAATACTCAACTCTTCAATACCAAGACACCAATGAACATCCATAAGCATCAAGACAATACAGTAAAACATAACTTCACCAAATGAACGAAGTAAGGAAATATAGAAAAATTAATTCTTGAGAAACAGCGATATGTAACGTTTCAGACAGAGTATTCAAATTAGCTATTTTGAGAAAACTAAACAAATTTAAGGTAATGCAGAGAAGGAATTAAGAATCCTATCATGTAAATTTAACCAAAAGATTAAAATAATTAAAAAGAATCAAGCAGAAATTCTGGAGTTGAAAAATGCAATTGACATACTGAAGAATTCATCACAGTGTCTTAACAGCAGAATTGATCAAGCAGAAGAAAGAATTAGTAAGCTTGAAGGCAAGTTATTTAAAAATACAGAGGATACAAAAGAAAAAAGAGCAAAAAAGAATGAAGCACAGTTAGAAGTTCTAGAAATTAACCTCAAATGGGCAAATTTAAGAGTTATTAACCTTACAGAGGAAGTAGAGAGAGAGATGGGGTAGAAAGCTTATTCAATAAATAATAACAGAGAATTTCCTGAACTGAGAGAAAGATATCAATAGCTAAGTACAAGAAAGTTATAGAACACCAAGTAGATTTAACTCAACTATCTTAAAACATTTAATAAACATCCAGATGTCAACAATAAAGAAAAGATCCAAAAAGCAGGAGAACAGAAATAAATAACGTACAAGGCAGCTCCAATATGTCTGGCAGCAGACTTCCCACTGGAAACCTTAAAGCCCAGGAGATAGTGGCATGATATATTTGAAGTGCTAAAGGTAAAAAAATAATTTTACCCTAGAATAGTATATGTGGTGAAAATATCCTTCAAACATGAAGGATAAATGAAAACTTTCCCAGAAAACAAAAGTTGAGCGATTTTATCAACACCAGATCTGTCCTATAAGATATGATAAAGGAAATACTTTAATCAGAAAGGAAAGGACTTTGATGAGCAAAAAGTAATCATCTGAATGGACAGAACTCACTGGTAATAATAAGTACACAGAAAAACAGATTATAACACTGTAACTGTGGTGTGTACATTACTCTTATTATAAGAAGTAAAACTAAATGATAAGCTAAGCAAAAATAACACCTAAGACAATTTTTCAAGAAATAGTATAATGAGATATACATAGAAACAACAAAATGTAAAAAGTATGAGAATAAAGTTAAGGCATAGAGTTTTATCATTTTTTTTTGGATTAACACCAGACCTGTCCTACAAGAAATGTTAAAGTTTAGTTACTAAATACCAAAAGGTAGTCTTCTTTTCTTGTTTGTTGATGAAAACAGTGTTTAGTTATTTGCTAATAATAATGGGTTATAAGATAGCATTTGCAAGTCTCATGGTAACCTCAAACAAAAAAATCCTACACTGTATACACAGTAAATAAAAAGAAAGAAACTTAATAATACGACAGAGAAAGTCACCTTTACTAAAGGAAGACAGGAAGAAAATAAATAAGAAAGAGAAGACCACAAAATGACCAGACAACAAATAACAAAATGGCAGGAATAAATCTTACTTATCAATAATAACATTAAATGTAATTGGACTAAACTCTCTAATGAAAAGACAAAGAGTGGCTGAGTAGAGGAATAAACATGACCCATTGATTTGCTTCCAACAAAAAGCGCACATAGACTAAAACAAAGGGATGAAAAAAGATATTTCATGCCAAAGGAAACAAACAAAAAAAGAACAGGAGTAGCTATACAATATATAAGGCAAAATAGATTTCGAGACAACAACTATAAGACAAGACAAAGAAGGTCACTATATAATGATAAAGACGTCAATTCAGCAAGAGAATATAACAATTTTAAATATATATGCACCAAACACTGGAGGACTCAGATATATAAAGCAAATATTATTAGCACTAAAGAAAGAGAGATTCCAATACAATGATAGCTGGAGACTTCAACACCTTGGTTTCAGCATTAAACAGGTCTTCCAGTCAGAAAATAAAAAATAAAAAAAAAAATCAGACTTAATCTATACTATAGACCAAACGGATCTAATAGATATTTAAAGAATATTTCTTCTAATGGCTGCAGAATAAACATTGTTTTTCTCAGCACATAGATCGTTCTCAAGGACAGACAATATGATAGGTCACAAAAGAAGCCTTAAGAAATTCAAAATAATTGAAATTGTGTCAATTATCTTCTCTGACTACAATGGAATCAAATTAGAAATCAATAACAAAAGGAATTTTGGAAACTATACAAACCCATGTTAATTAAACAACATTATTCTGAATGACCAGTGGGTCAATGAAGAAATTAAGAAGGAAAGTTTTTAATTTTTTGAAACAAATGATAATAGAAACATAGTGTACTAAAACTGATGGAATACAACAAATGCAGTACTAAGAGGAAAGTTTATTGTGCCTACATCAAAAATTTATAAAAATCTCAAATAAGAAACTTAATGATACATCTTAAAGAACTAGAAAATCAAGAACAAACCAAACCCAAAATTAGTAGAAGAAAAGAAATAGTAAAATCAGAGGAGAAATAAATGAAATTAAAACAGAAAACAACATAAAAGACCCATGAAACCAAAATGTTAGTTTTCTGAAAATATAAATGGTATTGACAAACCTTTAGCCAGAATAACTAAGGAAAAAAGAGAGGAGACCCAAATATTGGAGATTAAAATGGAGACATTATAACCAATATTGCAGAAATTCTCAGGATTATTAGAGGCTACTATGAGCAACTACATGCCAATAAATTGGAAAACAGAATAAATAAACAAATTCTTAGACACATACAACCTACTCATACTTAAATATGAAGAAATCCAAAACCTGAACAAATAACAAGTAATGACATTGAAGCCATAATAAAACGTCTCCAAGTAAAGAATTGCCCATGACTCAATAGCTTCATTGCTGAATTCTACCAAATATTTAAAGAAAAACTCATACCAATCTTACTCAAACTATTCCAAAAAATATAGGAGGAGGGATTACTTCCAAACTCATTCTACCAGGCCAGTATTACCCTGATACCAAAACCAGACAATGACACATCACAAAGTGAGAAAACTACAGGCCAATATCTCTGATAAATATATATACAAAAATCCTCAACAAAATACTAAAAAAACAAATTGAACAACATGTTAAAAAGGTCATTCATCATGACCAAGTGGGATTTATCCCAGAGGTGCAAGGATGGTTCAACATAAACAAATCAATCAATGTGATACAAGTTATCAACATAGTGAATGATGAAATCCATATAATCATTTCAATAGATGCTGAAAATACATTTGATAAAGGTGAACATTCCTTCATACTAAAAATCCTCAAAAAACTGAGTAAAGAAGAAACATATCTCATCACAGTAAAATCCATATGAGACACACAGTATCATAATGAATGGGGAAAAATGGAAAGCTTTTCTTCTAAGATCTGAAGAAGGATACTTACTCTCACCAGTTATTCACCATAGTACTGTAACAACTAGTTAGAGCCATCAGAAAAGATAAAGAAATATAGGGTATCCAAATTGAACAGAAAGAAATCAAATTATTTTTGCAGATGATAGCATCTTATATTTTGAAAAACCTAAAGCTTCCACTCAAAAAACTATTAGAACTGATAGGCGAATTTAATGAAGTTGCCAGATACAAAATCAACATACAAAAATCAGTAGCATTTTTTTATGTCAACATTGAACAATCTGAAAAAGAGATCAAGAAAGTAACTCTATTTATAATAGCCACAAATAAAATATCTAAGAATTAACCAAAGAAGTGAAAGAGCTTGGCATTAAGAGCTGTAAAACATCGATGAAAAGAATTAAAGTGGACACAAAAAATGAATAAATATTCCATGTTCACGAATTGAGTCAGTATGGTTAAAATATCCATACCTCTGAAGGCAATCTGCAGACTCAATGCCATCCCTGTCAAAATGCTGAAAGAAGACATACAAATGGCAAACAAGAATATGATAAAGTGCTCAACATCATTGATTGTCAGAGAAATGCAAATCAAAACTTCAATGAGATACCATCTTGCCCCAGTTAACATGGCTTATATATAAATGTCAGGCAATAACAAATGCTGGCAATGATGTGGAGTAAAGGAAATCCTTGTACACTATTTGTGGGAATGTAAATTATTACAACCACTGTGGAGAAGTTTGGATGTTCCTCAAGAAACTAAAAATAGAATTGCCATATGATTTAGGAATCCCACTACTAGAAATATACACAAAAGAAAGGAAATCTGTATATTGAAGAGATATCTGTACTCTCATATTTATTGCAGTACTATTGATAACAGGCCAGATTTGGAAGCAACATAATTGTCACCAACAGATAAATGGACAAATAAAATGTGGCATATATACATAATGGAGTACTATTAAGTCATAAAGAAGAATGAGATTCTGTCATTTGCAACAAGATGGATGGCCATTATGTTACATGAAATGAGCCAGGCAAAGAAAAACAAACTTCACATGTTCTTAATTGTTTGTGGAAACTAAAAATGAATACAATTGAACTCATGAAGATAGGATAGTTACCAGAGGCTGTGAAGGGTAGTGGTGGGATGGAGTTGGGAAGTGGGGATGGTTAATGGGTCCAAAAATATGATTAGATAGAATGAGTAAGGTCTAGTTGTGTACAGATCAGGGTGAGTTCACTCAACAATAATTTATTTTTCATTTGAAAATAACTAAAAGAGTAGAGTTGGATTGTTTGTAACACAAAGAAAGGATAAATTGTTGAGATGATGGATTTCCCATTTATCATGACGTAATTATTAAGCATTGTATGCCTCTATCAAAATATCTCATGTACTCCATAAATATGTACAGCCATTATATACCCACAAAAAATATACATAAGTTTTGTTCACCCTCAAGACATTGCTATTTTAATAGTTGTTAACATTATCATCTTACAGAGATCTAAAAAGAAAAGTGAGGATGGGAAAACTACACTTCTCGAAGAAACCAAGTGTGATACATCAAGACAATTCAGAGTAGATTATACTCAGATCTTATCAATGGTCTCTCTTCCTCAGATACTGTTCAGATGCATTTTTGCAATTTTTCCCTTTATATAATTATAAAATATACACACAGGTTTTTATTCATTGAAGTCACATGCTATTTTTCTATATCTTATTCTGGGTGAACAAAGAAATATTGGGCTCTACTGAGCAAGGGTATGTCGTGAAGAAACCAGGCTTTAAAATCAGATGAACTTGAAGGTGAATCTTAGATCTGTTACCTTCCAATCATAAAGACTTGGGTATTGTTTCTTGGCCTTTTGGCTAAGATCAAGTGTTGTAAAAAATTGGGAAAATTTGTTTGAGTGTTAGTTTCCTAGACCGTAAAAGTGGGTTTATACCTACTTATAAGGAACATGCTTAGTGTTGATAGCATTTTTCCATGACGAATCTATAAATCACTTTATATAATTTGAAAAGGTAATATAAACTGCAATATTATCATTCATAAGAATATAAACTTAACTAAATTCTGATGCAAAAATATACTTGATTCATTGATTGTCAATATAACAAGGTGGTGAAAAGGGCGGATTTTGGAGTGAGACAGACCTAGAGTTCCCTCCCTGTTCCATTACTTAATAATATATGTCTGGTATGTTGTCAGGCACCATAAATGCCCTTTTTCTTGATTCTTACAACAGTCCTGTGAGTTACATATTATTATCTCTACAGATGTATAATGAACTCAGAGGTTAAGTGTTATTTCCATGATAACAAAGCTAGTAAGTAGCTAATTAGACATTGAAACACATGCCTATTTAATTTCAAACCCATGCCTTTTAAAATTATACTGTACTGCCATTATGGCTATCAATTTGTAGATCCAATAAGCATTGTCATGTAGTCCACTTTTCTCTCTAAAGGCTTAAGATGTCTACTAGTGCAGTGATAGGTTTAATGAAAACAATTTCTGACTAGTTTTCATTTCTGCTTCTTTCATACCACTAAATGTTCTCCACCTTTTGAGTCACTTTCTTTTATTGTTGACGACAGAAGATGTATCAGTCTGTTCCATTTCAGGGGAAACTTTCCCAATTCCTATTTGACATTCTGAATTTTTTACGTTGGTTTCCAGTTTGTTAATTGTGTTACAAAGGTTTCTCAAAGCTGGATCAAGATGACAGTGGAATGGGATCATACAGACGTAGGTGGCTACTCGGCAATAAAATACAAATGTTTTGAAATCAGCTTCTGAGGATTTTAACTCTGTTTCCATTATAATATTCTAGGCATTTATTTTGACTTTTTAAAGCAAATGTCTCACTAACTATATTTTCAGCAACCATTTTTTCATTTATGGATGAGATGCAGTAAAGAAACTTTGTTCAGGAGCACTAATATCTTTAGTATGCATACTTCAATTTATTTAAGGAAAATGAATGCTTGGGGCTTCTTACAGCTTTATTGATTCCACATGTAATATTGTGCCTCTTTTTTTGAAATCATTCTTTGAGCCTACATAGCTAGGTTCTTTCAAAGCAAAGAAAGGAATCTAAAAATGTTCAAAATGAGCAGGAGTCTCAATAGACAATCAACTTGTTTTTCCAGTGAAGGTGTTTATGTAGGAGTTCTCCATAGCACATATACCAATTATTGACAGGTTTTGGAGTTTGAAAAAGGCAATCAGGAATTTTAACAGCTCATATATCAAAATAATTCCCATTCCATTTGCAGAATTAAAAACTTATGAAAATTATCATATACAAAAATTAGGTGACATGAGATTTTATTATTGCTTATTCCTAAAAACAAAACAGGAAAAAACCCTACTTCACTTTAATCTGGGTTTTATACTTTCTAAAACAATTGAAAATAATCCTACATATTTCCAGAGAAATCATATTTGACCTAAGAACATCTACAACACTCTGAAACATGTTTTTCCCCGCACTTCACATTAAGTTTCTCATCAATATCAAACTTTCTTTTAGTTTTTTAATGAGATATCTTAGTTTTATTAAACAAATATCAGTGATTTTAGAGTCTTGCCAGTGTCTTTAACATCATCAGTAATAAATTTTGTAAATAACCTACTGATACTGTCCATAGTTATTTTATAAATGTAAGTTCAAAAAGCACTTCTCCCATCTATAGTTTACTCTTTGAGTTACACAAAATACTTTTTAGAATATATTGGAGATATATCCTATGTTAGTATCATGCTTCTGACTGAAGAAAAAGAGGAACATAGCTTACCAAAAATTATAACACCAGTTATTTATTGGATGCCTACTCTATGACAAGTACTTTCCTAACGTTACATAATTTAATCTTCACAAGTTGTGTGAAAATTATTATTATACTCATTTTACAGATAAAGAAATTGAGGCTTCTAGAGGCCTTGTAACTTATCCAAGTATTTGTGGCAAATTTGTAGTAGAATCAGAATTTAAACCTAGCTATGTTTGGCTTCAAAACCTGGTCATTTCTATTAAATAAAATTTCTTCCTTATATTACATTAATTAAGAAAAGTCCTGGAGAATTCAAGACACCTGTTCTTCACAAGTCTGGGTTATTTCCTTGGAGTAAACAAGCTGCTTTAGCCCCTGAAAACCAAACTTTCATTTGTTATCAAAGCTAAAAATGTTATTTTTTATAATTTTTTTTTCTGGGCCTATTCTATTTTTGTGGCCTCTTGATTGTGAACTTGGGGGAAAGGAGACATGACTGCGGTATCACTTCTAGGGATTTTGTCATATAGCATTTGAGTCACTAGAATTAAAAATTGTGTCTTTCATCCTTCTCAGTTTTCATGTATGTTTCCATTCTATCATGCTTAATGCAAATTGTTTCATGTAAACCTGGGTCTTTAAGAGTTACATTGTATCAAAAAGATTATGTTCATCTTGAGAATTACCAAACTATATTGCATTTTTTATGAAGAAATGCATATTTCTCAGGGAAATACTTATTTTAAAAAGGTTTAAGTGAATAACAATGGGGAAAATTCTAGTTGGTTAAATACAGAGAACTGAAATATCAAATCCAAGAATATTCCTTGGCACTAGACCCATGGTGTTTTCATTTGATTGTGAAATAAATAAAATTTCAGTCTTTTAAATAATTGCCTCTTAGTAATCTACTTAGGCAGACAAGTGTCAGTGGCTATGTTATTCTTACTTAAATGATTCATTTTAAGTATATTACTGCCTGTTAAACACAGTCTCATGCTTGCCAAAATTGACATTTATCTAGTGAGTGATTACTTAAGAACTTGTAATTGACATGGAGCTGGGTTATCTTCTTCCAAAGAGAAGTAGGCAGGGTTGTCAATCAGAATTCTAAGATGCAAGCAACAGAAAATGACTGGATGTGATTTAAGCAGAACAGGAATTGTTGAGACCGTGAGTAGCAAAGTATTTATTTTTGTACATACTTTGCTTTCTTTCATTACCAGTCTAAATTTTCTCCCTTGTAACTTGAAGACATTTTTCAAAACATAAGACATAATTCCAGAGTGAATCATTTTGTATTTGAAGGCCTCCTCCATCCACTCTTTGGCCCTCCCGTCCAACTTAACCTGATTCTCAATTAGACAGAAATATGGTGCCTCAGTGTGTTGACTACACTTTCATCACTGCTTACTGTGGATAGTACTCATCCACTGGATGTAAAGGCAACAGCTTGCTAGATGTGGTTAAGGAATCTTAAAAATTCCTCTGCTTCAAACAGCTTTCTTAGTCAAGGTATCAGATGAATTTTTTTTCAATTTCTTTGGCTTAAGAGTTGAAGTTTTAGAAATGCATACATTATATGGGTAGGGTAAGCTATTAGAAAACATCAACTTTCTTCTTGTTTTACTAGTTAACGTAATGTTGGAACACCTACTATGTGAAAATGTGCATTACTTGTTGCAGGAGCAAAAGACAAATTTAGAAACAAAAGACAGTCTCAGTCTTCAAGGAACATAATTGGGGAGTTAAGATAACTCCAGGGCCTGTAATCCCTGCACTTTGGGAGGCCAAGGCAGGTGGATCACTTGAGGTCAGGAGTTTGAGACTGGCCTGACCAACATGGTAAAACCCTGTCTCTACTAAAAATTCAAGAACTTGCCACATGTGGTGGCTGGTGCCTGTAATGCAAGCTACCTGGGAGTCTGAGGCAGGATAATCTCTTGAACCCAAGAGGCATTGCAGTGAGCTTAGATTACACCATTGCACTCCAACCTGGGTGACAAGAGTAAAACTCCATCTCAAAAAAAAAAAAAAAAAAAAAAAGATAACCCCAGCTACCTGGCTGTATTCCTGAGTAACAATGTAACCAACTTTTGATTTGATTTCAGGGATATCAAAGACATTTTTGGCAGACTGCATTATGGACAAGGTTGAGTGGATTGCTTCTTTGGAGGGGGTTGAAGGTAGGAAATAAATAAACAGTATAATTGTACTGGATGCAATTTTTTTCCCTTGTGTGTGTGTGTGTGTGTGTGTATGTGTGTGTGTTTGTATGGATGTATATATAAATGTGAGTTGCATCCTAGGGGAGAATGAAGCGCCTAAACAAAGTTACACTTTTTTCAAGTGTTTTCCCTGTTTGTAGCGGCTGTGGCATTCATCTATAATCACATATAACTTGTTGGTTCTACTTTTCCAGGAAGTAGAATGACTTCTGCCTAACTAATAGACTTTATTAAAAAAAACAGGTGGTCATCAGGGCAAAAAATATGATGTATGTACCAAGTTTGTGAGAAAATGTAAGAAAATATAATTTCCAACGTAGCTTGCTTTGTCTTTGATCCATTTCCATTTATTCTGCATACCTGGGAAACCACAGAATTTTTAACTTGTAAACAGGACTTTAAAACATGTTTCCCATTAGAATGTAAAAGTGCAGAGCTACTGTAAAAGCAGCATGGTGATTCCTCAAAAATTAAACAGAATTACAATATAATCAAACATTTCTTTCTGTGGATATATACTCAAAAGAATTGAAATCAGAGACTTGAACAGATACTTGTACTTGAGTATTGATGGCAACATTCTTCACAGCAGCCAAAAGTTGGAAACAACCCAAATGTCCATGGATGGATGAATGAGTAAACAAATGGTATATACATAGAGTGGAATATTATTAAGCCTTAAACAATGAATAAAATTCTGACACATATTACAATGTGAACGAACCTTGAAGACATCATGCTAAGTGAAATAAACCGGACACGAAAGGTCAATACTGTATGATTCCACTTATATAAAGTAACCAGCATAATCAAACTCATAAATACAGAAACTAGATGGTAGTTTCCAGGGCCTAGGGAAAAGTGAGGAAGAAGCGATTTACTATTTAATGTGTACAGAGTTTCAATGTGGGATGATGAAATTGTTCCGGGGTAGATGGTGGTGACCATTGCAAAACAATGTGAATGTAATTAATGCCACTAAATTGTGCAATTAAAAATGGTAAAATGATACATTTTTATTATCTATATTTTACCACAATAAAAAACTAAAAAATACATTTCCCTAAGCCTCTCTAGGTAAACAAACAACCAAAAAATTCTGCGGCACATCAGCATTATACATTTTATATAGAGATAAAAATATAAATGTTTAAACTTATTTTTGGAAGACAAAGTCCGTTTTCTTTCTTATCAGTAAGTATTGCAGTGGTATGGTTGATTGGTTCCAGGTGGTTCCCTTCACCTCTCAAACCTGCCCCCCCCCTTTCCAACCCTGTCCTCCCCCACATACCAAAATCTGTGCCTATTTTAATTCTGAAGTTGGCTCTGAGGAACTTGCATATACAAAAAGTTAGCCTCCATATAAGCAGGTTGTGCATGCCTTAAATATTGTATTTTCAATCTGCCATTGGTTGAAAAAAACCTGCATATATGTGGACCTGCCTAGTTCAAACTTGTGTTGCTCAAAGATCAACTGTACTTTTGATGCCATGGAAGTATACAGAAAGATAAAGTATACTTCTTGCCTTCAAATAACATTTAAACTTATTAAATACAGGACAATAACACAGAGAAGAAACAAAGAAAACTTAATATACTGTATGCCAGACATGCTAAACTCTATAGACTGTAACAAGTATAGTATTGCAAAGAAAACATTTTATTGAGAGTTGAATTATAAGAAATAATTTTATGGAAGAAATGATTGTTGATTTGGGTTTGAAGGATGAATAATATTTGGATATCTAGGAAAGATACAATATGAAATTTTAAGTCATGGGAAGACAATAGAAATGAAAGCACATCTATGACAATAAGTTTGGCTTATATGTAGGACAGCAAGAGTAAATATCTGACTAGCGAGCATAGCAAATACCAGGAAATAAAGTTAAATAGATCAGCTGGGGCTGGATTATGAAATACCTGAAAATATAGGCAATTTATTGAGATTGACTGGTATCTGGCTAATTGTACCAGAGGCAATCTCTACTAACTTCCCACTAAATTCTTTTGGAGACACATAAAAATAAAAACTCATAACATTAATATAACTGGGACCATTAATCAATAGATTTCCAAAAATATGGAGAAAAGTGTGTATTGATAGGACATTGGAACTGATTCTAGAAACAACTGGCAGCTGACATATGCTGCTAAACTTTTATGAGCAGAACAAACTTGCTAATATAAAAAAATAGATGTACTATTTTCTCATAGTTTTTCCATCTGTTCTTTGGTTCTAAGATGTAAATTTGTACTATAAAACTGGGTGCAAATAATTCTACTACATAGGCCCTGCTTTTTTAGCATTCCCACCATATTCTTTCACTTTTATCAGTACTTCATTTTCTATATACAGTTAGAAGCTACATTTCCCAGATGATTCAGTCATGATGTAGGGAGGAACTAACCATAATACACTAATTTGGTTGTACATTGTTTCTTAAAGTAAAGGACTGTGGGCTAGCATGTCAGTAACAACTAGCTATGTTCTGATTACTCATACTCTTTCCATAGAATAGAGTTGTTTGGGGGAAACAGCTGTCTCTCCAGAAACTATGCTTTTTGTCCTTTTTGCATCTAGATATGCCATGTTCCTTGCCAAAAGAAGGTGAATAAAAGTGGTATGTGTTGCTTCCAAGTAGAAGTAGTTAGGAAGCAGGCATTCTTTACTATGGTGCCTTTTTATTTGCAGCTGAAGGTGAAGAAGGACTCCAAGGCCCTAGGGTATGGCAGAGCCATCGGATGAGAGCAGACTGGAAGTTAACCCACTGAATATTCAATTTTAGATTTGTTACAGAAGCTAGCATTGTAATGAAAATAGCATGGGTGGACAGAGTAGGGTGTGTTTTAGCATGGTATGCTGGTGTAGTGATTTTAAAAACTCTCCATATAATAAGAATCTTACAGTATGGGTTTGTGAGGACAATAAAAGATCTTCTTTCAGTCCATTTAACACAACAAATAAAAAGTGAAAATCCGTTAGATAATTAGAGTTGGTCTAGTAACTATGCAGAAGTCCTCATGTTTAGTATATAATACTATCTGCATAACATGCATCCTGCTACATGCACCAATTCACATCATCCTCACAATCTTATAAGCTAAGCTTATCATCCTAGTTTTACAGATGACCAAAAAATGCGAATAACTTACCAAGGTCATACAGAAGGTGGTAAAGCCAGGGTGTGAACCCTAGTGTTTCTTATTTTTATGTAATTCTTTAACTATTAATTTCTAACACTTCTTTTAAAAGAGTTGAGAAAGATATTTGTCCAACTGACAAACGAATAGAGAACAATGTCAAGAGAAATCTACATATAGTATCTGTTAAAAAAATTTAGATCTTGGCAGATTTCTTTTTATTCAAGAATAAGTAAGAGACAAAATAGTCAACTTGGAGATGATTACCATGAAACTGGTGCATATATCAAAGATTATTTGTAGAATATAATCAGAAAGCAGCTATGTTTTCATTTTCTATGGGTCCTTTAAACTTCATCTGTGAGATGACTTCTTCCCTTGCTCCTGGGTAAACTCAAATAAACTTCAATAGTTTTTACGGTTCTTTTTAAGTAATAAGAATATCATTTTAGTAACCAATATATCTACAATACTGTAATAATCAAAACTACAGATTTTATTCAAAACTTCTCTTTTTTCTTAGCACAGGTCTATTGCAGGCTCACTAGTTTGTACAGGAAAGAGGACATGTTTTCTGTACCTTGCATTTTCTTCCTCCTTTTCTATTTCGTCAAGTGTGTGTGTGTGTGTGTGTGTGTGTGTGTGTGTGTGTGTGTGTGTGAGAGAGAGAGAGAGAGAGAGAGAGAGAGACGTCCTCATGCTACTAGAAAGGCAGAAAGAGAGGAGAAAAAGGAGAGCAGGAAAGGAGGCACTTTAGTATACTGTCAGGAGAAGGCACAAACACTCCCTGGGGTTGGTAGGTATTTAAGTTTGATTCTTTGTTTAATGAAATGCAATGCTTTTTCAGAAACCACATGATCACTGAAAATATATCACTTGCAATTCTCCTGATGCTTGTTAATGCATCTCTTTTGGCTTTTTATTTGCAGTTTCTTTCTCATGCTGTAAGAATCTGGCTATTTATTCCTTTATTGGAAGTCTCTCTCTTGGCTTATCTGGGCAACGTTCTAAGGAACTCCATGCTGGCTTTTTCTTTGGTGGACGACATATGGTCTACAGGATATACTCACGTATCCTTTGTCCCAACAAACTTTAGGAGTGCAGACGTTCCTGAAATACAGCAACTTGCCCTTGCTCTGCTTGATAAACAACTTGCCAACAAACATTGTCCTTTAGATTGTCCAGGTGCTGTAAGCCATACATCAATCCACTATGTATCAGGCTAACAAAGACATATTTTAAACTTTTCATATGATTCTGTTGAAGACTCTTCAACTTGTGATAAGAGGCAAACATCCCACACTATTCACCCTTTGAGAAACTGGTACTCTTAGCATACCAAAAGGTCTTTCCAAAAATCCCATCCTAAACAACAAATGTTTTTACAAATTCTCCAACCTTTTTAACAGGCTGAAAATGAGATATCCTACTATCTTCGTAGAAGTAGTGAACCACCTTTGTCAATTCTACATGATGGATTTCCATCTGTTGGAATGTGTCATCTGATATTTTAGGGCTTTAGCCAGAACTCAAACATTTTTATTTTAACATCATATTACAAAAAATACCAAAACAAAGTAAAAACAAAAACAAAACCAAGAATTAAAAAAAGAGCAGAACAAGGAAAACAGCATATTCAGAAGTACAGAGATATTGTTAATAGTATAAATAATCTAATTAAAAAATAAGAACTTTTAATAAAATATTATGGCATCATCAAAAAAAAAACCTTTCAGGATGGGGATCTAAACTGCATTCGAAGTCTGTAGACAGTGGGATATCTAAAGAGACAATCAAGGGATACTATTTGAAGGTGTATATCCTGCCTCTTGAGGGAAATGTTGGAGTAATTTTTGAGGATGAGAAGTTGCATCCTTCAGAACATTAGAATTCAACAATTCTGACAAAATGAGGAAAAAAAAACACCATCCCCAATTTCTAGGAGCACTGATTAAAAATGTGAAATCAATCGCGACGGGCCTATAGATGGGAGGGAGGGGCTTTTTTTTGCATGTGTCAATGAGTAATCCATCCAAATAATCTTTGACACAAACTCTGTTCAAGAGTACAGAACTCACAACAGTAAGCTATTTTAGGGTGCCTAATTGTACTTACTGGTTGGAAAGATACCCTTTCCCAACTTCAAGTTTCATTGTAATGGAGAATGGAGTGAATGACACTGAAAATGGAGACACAGTAGCCAGTGACTGGAGCAGTTCCCTTGATAGGATGAGGGTGCAATCGGCAGTAGGACTGCTCACATTTTGTTAGTCATTTTGGCAGTGGCAGACAACATAGCCTCAGAATAAGTTATCAGAGCAGCAGTGTGGAATAACAGCAATAAGAGCAAAAATACTTCAGGAATCACCAAGGCAATATTATCTACCTATCACTCAGAATAGGAAGAAGACTTGAGGCATTTGGATAGGACGATCATATTATTGATTGTCCAAAGATGGGCACTTTTTAAAAGTGAAAAGGAGCATGTTAATAATTATTCTACTACTACAGACATAAACTAAGACTTCCTCGAAAAACCAGAACATGTCATAGTTCTGGAGTGGATGAAAAATAATGTTTCCGGATTAGGGCTTGGAATCAACAAACATTATAGTCATTATCCAGATTTTTGGTGACTTACAATGTGAGGGGCTAAGGCATACAGAAGCAATGCCATCATATCTATTTTTATGATGAGTACTTAGGAATCAATAAAGACCATTCTCTATATTCTTATTCCTTCTTATTTTCAAGATATCTAGTTTTATTTTCAGCCATGAATTATCTATATCTGTATGCACCTATTGCACATAAATTTAATATAATTTATAATCTCTGCCTTGAATTAAAGAACAGAGGGAGGTTTACTTATCTTAGTTTTCTGCCATTGAAAAGCTCATATATATATATATATATATATATATATATATATATATATATATGAGGAAGTGGACATGGAATGGGACATGGGAACATCTTCCAGAAGCGAAGATAATTTTCTCCAGTGAACAGAACTTTGCCCTTTTTTCTTTTAGGTTATCTGAGTACATTGGGGTGGGTGCTTGTGTATATATTCTTGGTATTGTTTTGACATCTTTCTTTGGAGATCAGGGGAAACGTTCCACTAAATAAATCTTGGGGGGGCGGTTTGTTCAAAAACAAAAACAAAATATATATATGTATTTTTTTTATTGTACTTTAGGTTCCAGGGTACTTGTGCAGATCATGCAGGATTGTTGCATAGGTACACACATGGCAATGTGGTTTGCTGCCTGCATCCCCCTGTCACCTACATCTGGCATTTCTCCCAATGTTATCCTTCCCTGACCTCCCAACCTCCCTGCTGTCCCTCCCTTGGCCCCCTGCAACAGACCCCAGTGTGTGATGTTCCCCTCCTGTGTCCATGTGTTCTCATTGTTCAACACCTACCTATGAGTGAGAACACGCAGTGTTTGATTTTCTGTTCTTGTGTCAGTTTGCTGAGAATGATGGTTTCCAGGTTCATCCATGTCCCTACAAAGGACACAAACTCATCGTTTTTTATGGCTGCATAGTATTCCGTGGTGTATATGTGCCACATGTTCCTTGTCCAGTCTATCATCGATGGGCATTTGGGTTGGTTCCAAGTCTTTGCTATTGTAAACAGTGCCACAATGAACATATGTGTGCATGTGTCTTTATAATAGAATGATTTATAATCCTTTGGGTATATACCCAGTAATGGGATTTCTGGGTCAAATGGAATTTCTATTTCTAGGTCCTTGAGGAATCGCCACACTGTCTTCCATAATGGTCGAACTAATTTACACTCCCACCAACAGTACAAAAATGTTCCTATTTCTCCACATCCTCTCCAGCATCTGTTGTCTCCAGATTATTTAATGATCGCCATGCTAACTGATGTGAGGTGGTATCTCAATGTGGTTTTGATTTGCATTTCTCTTAATCAGTGATGATGAGCATTTTTTCATGTGTTTGTTGGCCTCATATATGTCTTCTTTTGAAAAGTGTCTGCTCATAACCTTCGCCAACTTTTGGATGGGTTTGTTTTTTTTTTTCTTGGAAATCTGTTTACGTTCTTTGTAGATTCTGGATATTAGCCCTTTGTCACATGTGTAGATTGCAAAAATTTTTTCTCATTCTGTTGGTTGCTATTTCACTCTAATGGTAGTTTCTTTTGCTGTACAGAAGCTCTGGAGTTTAATTAGGTCCCGTTTGTCTATTTTGGCTTTTGTTGCCAATGCTTTTGGTGTTTTAGTCATGAAGTCCTTGCCTATGCCTAGTCCTGAATGGTTTTGCCTAGGTTTTCTTCTAGGGTTTTTATGGTGATAGGTCTTATGTTTAAGTCTTTAATCCATCTGGAGTTAATTTTAGTGTAAGGTGTCAGGAAGGGGTCCAGTGTCTG
This sequence comes from Plecturocebus donacophilus, assembly GCA_004027715.1. Lineage (NCBI taxonomy): Eukaryota > Metazoa > Chordata > Mammalia > Primates > Pitheciidae > Plecturocebus > Plecturocebus donacophilus. Next base: position 52,577 of record PVKP010007376.1, read on the forward strand.
CTTTCTGCCCACTGCTAGCCAGTTTTCCTAACAGCATTTATTAAACAGGGAATCCTTTCCCCATTGCTTGTTTTTGTCAGGTTTGTCAAAGATCAGATGGTTGTAGATGTGTGGTGTTGCCTCCAGGGCCTCTGTTCTGTTCCACTAGTCTATAGCTCTGTTTTGGTACTAGTACCATGCTGTGTTGATTACTGTAGCCTTGTAGTATAGTTTGAAATCGGGTAGCGTGATGCCTCTGGCTTTGTTCTTTTTGCTTAGGATTGTCTTGGCTATGCGAGCTCTCTTTTGGTTCCATATGAAGTTTAAACTCTTTTTTTCAAGTTCTGTGAAGAAGGTCATTGGTAGTTTGATGGGGATAGCATTGAATCTATAAATTCATTTGGGCAGTATGGTCATTTTCACAATATTGATTCTTCCTAACCATGAGCATGGAATGTTTCTCCATGTGTTTATGTCCTCTCTTATTTACTTGAGCAGTGGTTTGTAGTTCTCCTTGAAGAGGTCCTTTACATCCTTTGTTAGTTGTATTCTTAGGTATTTTATTCTCTTTGTAGCAATTGTGAATGGGTGTTTGCTCATGATTTGGCTCTCTGTTAGTCTGTTATCGGAGTATAGAAATGCTTGTGATTTATGCACATTGATTTTGTATCCTGAGACTTTGCTGAAGTTGCTTGTCAGTTTAAGGAGATTTTGGGCTGAGATGATATGGTCTTCTAAATATACAATCATGTTGCCTGCAAAGAGGGACAATTTGACTTCTTCTTTTCCTAATTGAATGCACTTTATTTTTTTTTCTTGCCCCTTGCTCTATCTAGAACTTCCAATACTATATTGAATAGGAGTGGTGAGAGAGGGCATCCTTGTCTAGTGCTGGATTTCAAAGGGAATGCTTCCAGTTTTTCCCCATTCAGCATATTTGATGTAGGTTTGTCATAAATATCTTTTATTGTTTTTAGATATGTTCCTTTGATACCTAGTTCATTGAGAATTTTTAGCATAAAGGGCTGTTGAATTTTGTCAAAGGCCTTCTCTGAATGTATTGAGATAATAATGTGGTTTTTGTCTTTGGTTCTGTTTACGTGGTGGATTATGTTTATAGACTTGTGTATGTTGAACCATCCTTACATCCCTGGATTGAAGCCTACTTGATCATGGTGGATAAGCTTTTTGATGTGCTGTTGCAATTGGTTTGCCAGTATTTGATTGAAGATTTTTGCATCTATGTTCATCATGGATATTGGCCTGAAGTTTTCTTTTTTTGTTGAGTCTCTTCTGGGTTTTGGTATCAGGATGATTTTGGCCGCATAAAATCATTTGGGAAGGATTCCCTCTTTTTGGATTGTTTGGAATAGTTTCAGAAGAAGTGGTACCAGCTCCTCTTTGTACATCTTGTATAATTCAGCTGTGAATCCATCTGGACCTGGACTTTTTTTTGGTTTGTAGGCTGTTAATTGCTGCTTTAACCTCAGCCCTTGTTATTGGTCTATTAAAGGTTTCAACTTCTTCCTGGTTTAGGCTTGGGAGGGTGCAAGTGTCCGGGAATTTATCCATTTCTTCCAGGTTTACTGATTTACGTGCATAGAGTTGTTTGTAGTAATCTCTGATTGTAGTTTCTATTTCTGTGGAATCACTGGTGATATCCCCTTTATCATTTTTATTGTATCTAAGTCTTCTCCCTTTTCTTTTTATTAATCTGGCTAGTGGTGTATTTTGTTGATCTTTTCAAAAATCCAGCTCCTGGATTTACTGATTTTTTGAAGGGTTTTTTTTTGTGTCTCTGTCTCTTTCAGTTTCGCTCTGATCTTAGTTATTTCTTGTCTTCTGCTAGCTTTTGACTTTTTTTGATCTTGCTCCTCTAGTTCTTTCAATTTTGACAATAGGATGTAGATTTTAGATCTTTCCTCGCTTCTCATATGGGCATTTATTGCTATAAATTTCCCTCTAGACACTGCTTTAAATGTGTCCCAGACATTCTGGTATGTTGTGTCTTCATTCTCACTGGTTTCAAAGAACATCTTTATTTCTGCCTACATTTCATTGTTTATCCAGTTGACATTCAGGAGCCAGTTTTTCAATTTACATGAAGCTGCGTGGTTCTGAGTTAGTTTCTTAATTCTGAGTTCTAATTTGATTTCCTTGTGTTCTGAGAGAGTGTTTGTTATGATTTCCATTCTTTTGCGTTTGCTGAGGAGTGATTTACTTCCAATTATGTGGCCAGTTTTAGAGTAGGTGCAATGCAGTGCTGAGAGGAATGTATATTCTATGGATTTCGGATGGAGATTTCTGTAGATGTCTTTTATGTCCGCTTAGTCCAGACCTGAGTTCAAGTCCTGGATATCCTTGTTAATTTTCTGTCTCATTGATCTAATATTGACAGTGGAGTGTTAAAGTCTACCACTATTACTGTGTGGGAGTCTAAGTCTCTTTGTAGGTTGTTAAGTACTTACTTTATGTACCTGGGTGCTCCTGTATTGGGTGCATATATATTTAGGATCATTAGCTCTTCTTGATGCATTGATCTTTTTACCATTATGTAATGTCCGTCTTTGTCTGTTTTGATCATTGTTGGTTTAAAGTCCATTTTATCAGAGAATAGGATTGCAACTCTTGCTTTTTTTTGCTCTCCATTTGCTTGGTAAATCCTCCTCCATCCCTTTATTTTCAGACTATGTGTGTCCTTGGATGTGAGATGGGTTTCCTGAATACAGCACACTGATAGGTCTTGACTTTTTATCCAATTTACCAGTCTGTGTCTTTTGATTGGTACGTTTAGCCCATTTATATTTAGGGTTAATATTGTTATGTGTGAATTTGATTCTGCCATTTTGTTGCTAGATGGCTGTTTTGCCTATTAGTTGACGCATTTTTTTTTTGTTGTATTGGTGGTCTTTACCATTTGGTATGTTTTTGGAGTGGCTGGTACTGGTTGTTCCTTTCCTTGTGCTTCTTTCAGGACCTCTTGTAAGGCAGGCCTGGTGGTGACGAAGTCTCTCAGCAATTGCTTGTCTATAAAGGATTTTCTCTCTCCTTTGCTTATGAAGCTTAGTTTGGCTGGATATAAAATTCTAGGTTAAAATTTCTTTTCTTTAAGGATGTTGAATATTGGCCCCCACTCTCTTCTGGCTTGTAGGGTTTCTGCTGAGAGATCTGCTGTGAGTCTGATGGCCTTCTCTTTGAGGGTAACCCGACCTTTCTCTTTGGCTGCCCTTAGCATTTTTTCCTTCATTTCAACCCTGGTGAATCTGACGATTATGTGCCTTGGGGTTGCTCTTCTTGAGGAATATCTTTGTGGTGTTCTGTGTATTTCCTGGACTTGAATGGTGGCCTGGCTTGCTAGGTTGGGCAAGTTCTCCTGGATAATATCCTGAAGAGTGTTTTCCAGCTTGGATTCATTCTCTCTGTCACATTCAGGTACACCTATCAAATGTAGATTAGGTCTTTTCACCTAATCCCATATTTCTTGGAGGCTTTGTTCATTTCTTTTCAATCTTTTTTCTCTAATCTTGCGTTCTCATTTTATTTCATTGAGTTGATCTTCAATCTCTGATATCCTTTCTTCTGCCTGGTCAATTTGGCTATTGAAACTTGTGTATGCTTTGCGAAATTCTCATGCTGTGTTTTTCATCTCCATCAAGTCATTTATATTCTTCTCTAAGCTGTTTATTCTAGTTAGTATCTCATCTAACCTCTTTCTAGGTTCTTAGTTTCTTTGCATTGGATTAGCACATGTTCTTTTAGCTTTCAGAAGTTTGTTATTACCCACCTTCTGAATCCTGTTTCTGTCAATTCATCAGATTCATTCTCCATCCATCTTTGTTCCCTAGCTGGTGAGGAGTTGTGATCCCTTGAAGGAGGAGAGGTGTTCTGGTTTTTGGTGTTTTGATCATTTTTGCACTGGTTTCTTCCCATCTTAGTGGCTTTATCTACCTGTGTTCTTTGTAGTTGGTGGCTTTTGGATGGGGTCTCTGAGTGGATGCCCTTTTTTTTGATGATAAAGTTATTTCTTTCTGTTTCTTAGTTTTCCTTCTAACACTCAGGCCCCTCTGCTGCAGGACTGCTGGAGATCCACTCTAGACCCTGCTTGCCTGGGAATCACCTGCAGGGACTGCAGAACAGTAAGAGTTGCTGCTGGTTTCCTCTGTTATCTTCATCCCAGAAGGGTACCAGCCAGATGTCAGTCTGAGCTCTCCTTTATGAGATGTCTCTTTGGTTATATGGGGGTCGGGGAGCTGCTTGAGAAGACAGTCTGTCCCTTATAGGAGCTTAAGTGCTGTGCTGGGAGCTCCGTTGTTCCATGCAGAGCTGCTGGGCAGGTACTTTTAAGTCTGCTGCAGTGGAACTCATAATCACCTCTTTTCCCCGGTGCTCTGTCCTAGAAAGGTTGGCTTTATTTATAAGTTCGTGTCATGCTGCTGCCTTTTTTCATAGATGCCCTTCCCTGCACAGAGTAGTCTAGTCACAGTCCTCCAGTAGAGGTGTTGCTGAGCTGCTGCAGGCTCTGTCCAGCTGCTGTGTGAACTGTCTTGGTAGTGGACTTCCTCCGTCGTGGTGGTCACCCTTCCCCCAACTGAGCTGGACCATCCTGGGTCCAGCTGCGCTTGCTGTGAAACTGTCAGTACAGAGCATTTCAGATTGCTTGTTTTGTGGGGGTGATACCCGCTGAGCCAGATAACCTGGCTCCCTGTCTCTGCACCCTCCCTTTCAGTTGAATGGGCAGCTCAGTCTCCTGGGCATTCCAGATGCCAGTTGAAATGGCCACCCAGATTTGTGTGAGTTTCTGTGCACCAAGCCAGCACTGGCTGAAAACACAGTGCTGAAAACTTGTGGTGCTTTTTGGCCGGGAATCTCCTTGTCTGTGGAGAGTGAAAATTTGTTTGTAAGTGCGGTGGGCACTCACCCTCTGTGTTGCTCTTGCTGGGAACTGCACTCCAGAGCTCTTCTTATTCAGCCATCTTGGATCCGCCGTACAAGCCTTTATATATTTTGAATGATTTTTGGAGAATTAGATTAATTTAGACAGTATGAGAAGTGATGCAGATGACTGGGTAGTTGGAAGAATAACAGCAAAGGCTAAGGAGTTTAATTTTGATGTGGAGGATTATAAGACGCTCTTACAGAGTTTGCAGAAGTACAGTAGCATCCAACTGAATTTAGTAATATTTAGCACCTATTCTATGCTACATATTATGTGTCCTTGATGAATGTATAATCTGAAGAGACAAAAAATCTGCACATGAAACAATACATACACAAAATTGGATGGTCAAATGTCAAAATATGAATTTCAGATGACAAATATTATAGTATGGCATGACTGGAAAGTGGTAAAGGGAAACATGAAATGTTAATTATAATATCCCACTCTATCCAGACATTTCATCACTTTGGAAGCATGGTTAAAGACACTGACAGAGATGGTTTAGTGTTCAGCAAACACTTATGCTCCTCCATTTCCATAGCATGGAGTTGTCACCTAAAGATAGCTGTCCAGCCAATGGTTATGTCTCCATATAGTAACCTTTGCATTCTGTAATTACCGTGTGACTAGTTTTCACTAATGAAATGTGAGAAGAAATAATGCATGTCCCCTTGGCAGTAGTTTATCTTGATGAGGTTGGTATGCTTTCACTACTTAATTTCTCTGTCTGCCAGCGGGATGCAAAGGATTTCAAGGCCTTAAAAAGGAAACGAGATTCTGGAATCACCATGTAGGAGAAAGCTACATGATGACCAGGAAAAAACTGCATTTGACTATTAACATTAATGAGAAATTAACTTCTATTTTGTTAAGCCACTAGAACTTTCAGAGTTTCATAGTTATAGCTATTAATATTACCCTAAATAATATAGGCATTAAATTTTACAGGAGTCCTCACAAACAAGCCATCTCACAGTTGCCTGGAATTTCATTGCTTAGTGATTTGTATGCTCCATTATTCAATATAATTAGGAAATGCATTAGTTTTCCCTCTGTGTTATCTAATAATAAGTGAATCTAAAAGAAAAGAAGAAAATGCTGATTTTCCACTTAACCCTTCAAAGTCTTTACTTATTTTAAAGTAACTTTAAGCTGGTTGAATTCAACAGTTGACCCCGTTACATAGGTTTGCAAGATGAAAATGATACAGAGTAGAGAACACCCCAAGAATCTGAAGTCTAAATGTGTTCTGACTAACTTGGAAGGTAGTCCCTTTTACCTGAACAAAGTTATTTATCATACATGATAAATAGTATATTAAATTCAGAATGTATTCCCTTCCACCCAGCTTTGAATTTCAGAAGTTTTAAAATCCCTCTTTTACTGTTAAATATATTGAGTGCCAATTGCCTTAGATTTTCCTTAATCATGAGTTTTTAGCTAAAGACTAAATCATGGGCTAAGGAGTCTTACTTTATTTTCTTAGCAATGCAATAGCATAAAAAATGTTCGAATAGTAGAATTTAATGTTGGGGCCCTGCTTTTGGCAGATTGACCTGAGAGTTGTTATGTCATATTGTAATTAGTAGGAAATTTATAGAAGATTATTACAATTCAGGCAAGAGATAATAAAATTTACTAAGGTACATATAAGCAGATTTGAATAGAGAGAATTTTCATATTTTTGACATGAACAACTTAAATAAAATTCTTTCAAAATTTCAGTAAAAATTTCAATAGGATTTTATTTTTATTTATTTCTTAGAAAAATGATTCTAAAATTTATCAGAAAGGCCAAAAATAATAAAACTTGCAATGATAGATGGGCATTTTGGAATAAGAGCAATAAGAGGAGACCTATTCTAACAATTATGTAGTTATAAAAATTAAAAGTGTGATATTAGTGTTTGATTAGACAACCAGGTCATTATGAGGACGTCACTGGAGTGCTAGCAATTGGCCCAAATGCATAAGTTAGTTTATAGTAAGGGGATACTTTAAAAGGAATATCAAAATGAAGGAATATTTTCAGAGCAAATTGCTATTTGGAAACACTAAAATCAAATTAGCTCTTCTGTAGGTAAGGTCCAGTGGTGGTTTTCAAGGCGTACTTCTGCTCAAGAGTGTCCATATCATGTGGGAATTTTTAGCAAGGCAAATTTTCAGGCACCACTCCAGACCCACTGAATCAGAAACTTTGGATTGTGAGACCCTGCAATTTGTGTTTTAATAAACTTTCCAAGTAACTCTGCTACATCCTAAAATTCGAGAACCACTAGGCTATATTATGCTGCAGTAACAAATCACCTATGAAATTTCAGTGGCTTTTCAAAACCAGAACTTATTTCACAGTTAAACTACATTTCCATTGCTGATTGGCAGTGGGATGTCTGCTTCACATAATCACTCAGGGATACATGATGCCAATGTATCAATATCTATCAAGTACCAATATCTTATAGTTGCACTCTCTGGAGCATGTAGCCTCTTTAGATATTGCAAAAAAAGAAAAGACAGCTGTGGGATCATAAATTAATTTTTAAATTCTTTCCCACATTCCACTAGAACTAATTTTATAATCTTTCCTAACAATAAGGCATCTGGGAAATGAAGGAGAGTAGTTGAAGTGTTTGATAATTGATCACTATTATCTCTGCCTCAGATCTCTATATAATATCTTATCCAAATATCACAAATGGACAAAATATTTAAATGCAAACAATGAAATCATACTATAGGACAATAGAGGTCAATGTTTATAAAATACTTTTCATGGGGGAAGCCTTTCTAAGCATGATTTAAAAAAAGAAAAGCAGCAATCGCAAAGGCTTAGAATGGCTTTTCCCATAACAGATACTTTACAAACATTGACCTATATTTTCTGATCCTTCAGGTTTTAGCTTAAATGTCACCTCCCTCAGAGAGACCTTTCCTGACAACCCTGTCTATATTAGGTAAACTGTCATTCCTCATTACAGCATGCTGTTTATATCTCTTATGGCACCAATCACAATCTGTATTTATTTGTTGCTGCTTGATTTTTCCACTAGAAGGTGAGTTCGGTGACAATACATTTGTCTTGTTTACAGGTATATTCTTAGCAATTAGCATAGTGTCTGGTGCATAATAAGAATTTAACAAAAATTTGAGAAGTAGAATGAAATGAAGGAAGGAAGGATAGAAGGAAGGAAGGAAGGAAAATGGAAGAAAGGAAGGAAAGAGAGAGGGAGAGAGGGAGAGGGATGTAGAGGTGGAGGAAAATTTATATAGAAAAAATCAGGAATGATTTATATCAAAATGTTGACAATGGTTATTTATGAAAAGTGAGATAGCAAATGATTTTTAATTTTTTTCACTATATTTCTACATTTTCTGAAAATTCTTAGTGCAATGAGTTTGCATTACTTGTATAAGCAGAACAAGAAACAAAGTAATTTTGTTTTAACAAAAGGAAATCGTATGAAAAATAATAAAAACTTGAATTAAGTTAGTCACAGCAGGAATGGAAATGAATGTTAGAGACACTTAAGAGTTAGAAATGAACAGGATGTAGCAGCTAAATGTCGGAGGAACATGAGGAGGGGAAGGAATCAAAGGTGACATTCACATTTCAAGAAGTATAATAGAATTAGAGAGTGCTCCACAGTTTCTTCCACCTTAATATGATGGTCCTCTTAATCCTTCTTTTCATTTAACGACAGAGGGAATAATATGACACATTTTTCCTTCAAAACATGTATCTGATATCAGTGGTGTAGTCTGGAAACTGACATCGGGGAGAGGGATATTAAAGTTCTGGTCTAGAGTCGTGGCTGTGGGGATACGACATAGATTTGGGAGTTGTGGAAAACACAATTCTCTGGTTTTACTGAGAGAGAAAGAGTGAGAAAGGAGAGCTGAATGGGGATCAGAGGTAGGAAGAGGAAGGAATCTGTAATCACTGCCAAGTTTCTGGGTTGTGTCACCTGGCAGATGTGAATGTGTTTCCTGGAAAAGAGAATAGAGGCTTAGAAGAAGATTTTCTGATTTGTTTAGCTTGGAGGAGGCTCCTGTATTGCCTCAGTTTGGAAATTGATGAATTACAGGCAATGATGTCAAGCTTCTGGCTTAAGCAAGGAATGCTATTGACTTGAGGAAGGTAGCACAGGAGAATAACACTTAGTAATTTTGTGCCATTAGGGACATTTAAGTGTAAATGTCTGCTATTTCTTGGATCTTGTGTCTGCAGTTCAAGGAAATATTTGGGGATGGAAATATTGGTTTGGGGTCATCAAGTTAAAGGTGTTAAAGAAAATAGAGATGTTTATAAGCCATGACATTTAGACTGATCTTTCTCCAAAGCCTAAAATATCTCCCTTTTCCCTTAATAAGAAAGCACTCCAATGTTGAAAGTATCCCAGCACTGCAACTGGGCTGCTACGGCTACCACCTATGTTCCTTTAAGAATAATTTTTGTGATTCTGAGATTTGCTTCTTAACTCTTCCTTCTGCTTTATTATTTTATTATTTCTTCTAGCTGTCCATCACATATAATTGGAGAAAAAGTTAGAGTAATGTTGGAAGATTATATTTTATTGTTTGAGTTCTGAAGTTTCTTCTGCACAATTGAAATAAAAGAAATAAGTCACCAATGTACCATTTTTATTACTAGAAAAAGTTTGCTTAATGCTTTCAGTCTTGTACTATAAGTTATGTTATGTAAAACTCACTCTAGATTAGGACTCCAATAGCTTAGATGAAAAATTTGCAAGGAGTACAAGAAATAATAAGGAATTAATAAGGAATCAGGTTTTAGCAATGAAAAACTTGGCAAGAAGTACAGATAATATTTTCCTTTCATACAGCTTCTCTTTTCTACCAAAACTGATGTTTATAAGAAAAAAAAATCCCAAAAGATTATAAATCACTCTACTATAAAGACACATACACATGTATGTTTATTGCAGCACTGTTCACAATAGCAAAGACTTAGAATCATCCCAAATGCCCAACAATGATAGACTGGATAAAGAAAAGGTAGCAGGTATACACCATGGAATACTATGCAGTCATAAAAAAGGATTAGTTCATGTCCTTTGCAGGGACATGAATGAGCTGGAAACCATCATTCTTAGCAAAAGTAACAAAGGAACAGAAAACTCAACATGTTCTCTCTTATAAGTGGGAGTTGAAAAATGAGAACACAAGGACACAGGGAGGGAAACATCACACACCAGTGCCTGTCAGGGAATGAAGGGCTAAGGGAGGGATAGCATTAGTAGAAATACCTAATGTAGATGACAGATTGATGGGTGCAGCAAACCACCATGGGACACATATACCTAGGTAACAAACCTGCATGTTCTGCACATATATCACAGAACTTAAAGTGTAATAAAAAAGGAAAAAAATTATTCCATTCATTTTCTCATGAAGAGTAATATAGTTTAATAACATTCTCTTTTATTCATTGATTGTCAGAAAAATATATTAGAAGCAAATAGCTGTTTAATTTCTCTATGTGTAGAATACTGTGTTCTTTTACTTTTGGGGATAATTTGCTTCATTCCTCAGTCACAACCCTAAAGGTCAAAATATTATATTTAGTATAGGCTCTCCCACTTCTACCTCATTTTCTTTGAGGATTAATTTATATTTTCCAAAGATGTAACTTTAAAATCATTATACCCAATGAGTTGTCTTATAGTGAGTATGTACATTTGTTAACAACAGCTAGGAGTTAAAGCAAATTATTTGCTCTATTTCCTTTCTTCAAGGATGATGTTTACTTCTCTTATCCGAATAATCTTTCTGGAATTGAGGACCTTATTAAAGTAAAAATTCGTCATTTGGGAAATTATACACAACATAGTGAAACATTTCACCAGTCCAACAGATAATTCATGTTGTACCTGGGTGTTTTCCTTTTGTAATTCTCCTTTTTAATTTACTATGACCTATGAAGTGAATGAAACAACAAATCACAATTTATATTTTCTCTCCACCCTCAACTTCCCAATTAGTTAAGCCAACTTTAAGCAATACTTGATATTTCTTTTTTTCTCTTTTCTTCCATGCTGTTAGAAGAAAATATTTCTAACAGCAAAATGACAGACTCTAAACACTAATTATCTTATTGTATTTAAAACTTGTCAGTCTTAAACAATTATCCAATTAAGTGCAAAAAGTAGGACTTTGTTATGCAATTAAGAGTATGAGTACTACATTATATTTAAGTTTTAAACATCACCTAACTTTGTTTTTCTTTTAATTAGATAAAGGAATCATTTAAGCCCAGCTTTCCCCGAGTGATGAAGGTTTGCCTATTAAACAAAGACTTTAAAAATATTTACTTCCTGTAAATAATTTTAGTACCACTCTTAGATTTTCCATATTAGACATTGAAATGGGATTCTTGATCAAGACTGAACTATAGTGCAGTCAGATACATAGAATAAATTTCAACAACATCCTGGCTTCATTTGGAAAATGCTAAGTGATTTAACATGTATAATAGTAGTAGCCTTCTTTTGTTAATATTCTTTGTGCTTCCTGTAAAGGTGACTCTTTTCATCAGATCATTATCTGTTACCAGATTATGCAGCATAGAATTTATTCTAGCTCTCTTTTCAAGGTTCAGGCTAGATGTCTTGCTCATTCAAGAGACTCAGAATAGCCACAGCAAATAAATTCATTCATTTGGTCATTAACGCATATTTTAAGTGTTACAACTTGAAGCAAAAAATTCAAAAAAAGTGTAATAAAAGTTAGATTCCTATTGTTAACGAGGCGTATTGCCTATTGAAGACACTAATTTCACCACAGGGTGCAGTCTTGGAACCTTTCAGTCTAATTAGCATTCGTTTCCATATTCTTTATCTATTTCTCCTTCAGCTGAAATCTTCTCAAATGACCTTTTTTTTCTTTACTTATGACTCACACAAATACTTCATTTTTCCCTAAACCATCATTCAAATACGACTGCATTTTTCCAGTAAACATATTATAAAAATAAATGACCTTGGTAGCACACATCTACTAAATGAGAGGAAGGCGTTGACTGGGAGGAAGGTGTTGACTGTATTAAGCTTGTTGTTGTTTTTCTTTTTTTTAGTGTAGCAAACACTTTTCACAAATTTCTGGGGTAGGTATATTAAATGGAAGGCATGTTTCTTGGACCTCTGAGAATAAGAGAATCGGATGTGTGCTTAAGAACTTGCAGTTGGATTAACTACATTTTTTGTTGCCTAGTGCAGGTATGAACTGAATGGAACACTTCAATCCCGTATCTGAAAGGAAAAAGAGGAAAAGCCATGTGCTCTACACAGAGACTCAGCAAGGAAAATAACTTACCCTTATAACTTACTGACACATAACTTATCCTTTGAGATAATCAAATCTGCTTATATATGCACAGCTCCTGAAGGCTTAGCTCAGACTGCCTGACTACTTTGGCTTTTCTTATTCTGGGTCATTCAGATGACTTCCAAAACTGTTTCTGGAAGACTTTACCAATGTTAATATTATAAGCTAATTACCAGACAACATTTATATTCAACCATATTATCTGATTTTAGATGAAAGGCTAATTTGTCATTAACAGTCCGAGGGAAATTTCTAGGTGGGTGTATGGGGGTCTGTGGCTAACCTGGATGAAAGAACAAACAAAGGAATAAATATATCTCCCTCTCCTGGAGGGACTGCGGAGGGAGCATTTGATCTCTTCAACAGTTCCTGATAGGGTATTGTGCCCTATAAAAATAGAAAGAGAGACTCAAAATGATTAATATTGAGGGAAAACAAAAACTTGTGCACTGAAAGCTCTCAGTAATTTTTCAGTTAGTTTAGTATACAAAATTTGACAAATGGGAAGTTATCTGAAAGATAAATCTGAAAGCTTTATGAATTTCTACTTACCAAATTATAACTAAATTTATAGTGAGATGGAATTAGAGAGTATTGTATATACTCTATATTTCTAAAATTAAGAGGTCTTTTGCTTGTATATCATTGTGGTTGGAAATGCTATGACATTTATCTTCATGTTACCAGAAGTGACACATATTGCTCTTCTTCAAGATCTTGTTATTAGTGGTAAAGCTTATATAACTCATCTTGAATTTCTCCATAGTGTCATTTTCCCCTGTATTGAGTGGTTTAATGTTTCAACAATGCTGGGGAAAATTACAGTGCAGATTATTGCTGTGACAACAATTAATCACAGGGTCTTATTATTCAAGGTTGGCTCCACTTTTCATATCCCAAAGTAAGATAGTTGATTTCAGTCTGAAGACATTAAAAAAATGAATTCACTGATCTTCAAGCAAAAAACTTAGGTGGCTAATTAAACATATTGTGAAAACTGAGATTTGAATTAAAGATCTGCTGAAACTCAAACACCATCTTTACTGAGTTATGAAATGTACAAGCTAATAAAAATCTCATTTGACAAAAATCATATGAATGATTCTCCATAGTGAATGCAGATATCAAAAAATGACAATCCAGGGAAACTCTTGAGAGCATTAATTTTTTTGCAGACTTGCAGTTCGTAATTAAAGTTCAGCATCTTTCACAGGTTAAAACTGTTGTGCTTTTGGAACTGTTATTGTAAGTCTGCTACCTAAATATCATTTTCAAGGTGATTGACCTAGTTGTGAAACACAAACTACTTACATTTTTTTAAATTATGCTTTTGGGTCACTATACATACAAAGTCCTATTATAAAAAATTCCATGAACACCCACAATTTTTTGTTGATATTTTAAATTTAAAGTGGGAAGGTATAGAAAAGTTGGAAGTCAGATAAGGTGATATGGTTTATACATGTAAAGTTTGAGATATTTCTGGAACATTAATAAATGCTAATCAGGCAGATACAAATTTGTTAAGGCACTTCAGAACACAATCAGGGGCTGGGCAGTTTAGTGTTGAAGTTATAGGAAAGGATGCAATTGCCAATAGTGAATAAATGGCAGAAGAGGAGGATCAGGAACAGAACATTGGGACATACCTTAAATAAGAAATGCTTAGAAGAGGAATCCATGAGAAGGACAGAAGAATTTAAAGAGAAAGGAGAGAAGATAATGAGACCCTCACAGAAATCACTGGAAGGGAAAATTTAGGAATGATGGGTTGTCAACAGTAACAAATTATACAAACAAGTAGATTAGAACAATAAACTAGAAGATGTCACTGGAATTGGTACTTTTTAGTGACTTTAAGTTTTCATAGTATGCTAGATGTTGAACCCAGAATGACTGGAGTTGAAGAAAAACAAAAAGTGAGTATGCAATAAGTGTGGACTACTCAGTTTGCAGGGATTAAGGGGAACAGAAAAATTTTACAGTAGTTGCTGCAGTGGATTCAGCAAGGAGGTAATTATTTAGAATTGAGAACAAATAATTAAAAATTGAGTCTCAGTTGAAATTTTATATCATGAATATTTAATGTACCTAATCAGAATGGTGATGTGTCTCTCTTGAAGCAACTTGTATAAAGTGGGAAAAAGATTCAAGAAAATGGTCAGTTGGGTTCATTCAGAGTTGGGATTCAGCATGGTAGGTATAATGCAAGGATAGGGAGTTGAGAGGTTCAGGGAATCGGTAAGAATTTAGCTGAAACATTTGAAAAACAGGATCCTTGATGGATAGTTAGGCCAATAAGGTATTGAGGAAGTTATCAAAATGTGATAATAGAAAAGAATCAGAAAAATAGGAGGAACCCAGGGCAACCAGAAAATTCCATGCAATGATTAAGTCTAAGATGAAGACTGAATTGGAGTGCAGATGGAAGTTATTTAAGCTGAGAATATTTTTACAATACCATTACAAGAAAATAGTTTTGCTCTATGAAACCTTTCAAGAAATTATTAGAGAATTATGAAGTAGCCTCTAAAGTTTATAATTTATATGTGTATATACATATATATATTATGCATTATGTTCTGGGATACATGTACAGAATGTGACATAGGTGTACAAGTGTCATGGTGATTTGCTGCACCCATTAACTTATCATCTACATTAGGTATTTCTCCTAATGCTATCCCTCCCCTAGTCCCCTACCCTCAGACAGGCCTCAATGTGTGATGTTTCCCTCCCTGTGTCCATGTGTTCCCATTGTTCAACTCCCACTTATGAGTGAGAACACGTGGTGTTTGGTTTTCTGTTCCTTTGTTAGTTTGCTGAGAATGATGGCTTCCAGATTCATCCATGTCCCTGCAAAGGACCTGAGTTCATCCTTTTTTATGGCTGCATATTATTTCATGGTGTATATGTGCCACATTTTCTTTATCTAGTCTATCATTGATGGGCATTTGGGTTGGTTCAAAGTCTTTGCTATTGTGAATAGTGTTGCAATAGACATACATGCTCATTTGTCTTTATAGTAGAATGACTTATAATTCTTTGGGTATATACCCAGCAATGGAATTTCTGGGTCAAATGGTATTTCTGGTTCTAGATCCTTGAGGAATCCCCACACTGTCTTCCCCAATGGTGTAGATTCAATGCTATCCCCATCAAGCTGCCACTGACATTTTTAATGAATTAATTCTATAATTTATAACAAATCTACTTCATAACCATATGATGGTTTCTGAATGAAATTTTAAAGCCCAACCTAAAACTTTTCAAGAGGAATGGATAAGAGAGTAGGATATATTGACTACACTGCTAAAATCCTTGTCCTGTAGAACTGATTAATCTGAAACCCTATAGCTTCTATGGTTCACTTTTGATTAAAAATAGTAATCTACTGTGTTCTAGATGTCAGGCCAGCTGTTAAAGATATGTTAATGAGTACCTTGTTTTCAAATTACTCATGGACATCTATTTAAAGGAATGTATCTGCTACTAAAAAATTTTCTATTATTAAAAGAAATATATGTTCTTTTGATCTAAAAAGCTAGAAAATGAAGACAAACAAAAGGAAGATAATAAAAAAATTGCCTATAAACCCACTATCTGGAGATATTATCATTATTTTTACATGTATGTGTGTGTTTCTAAAAATATGATATATGTATTGGTTTATAAGCTGAATTTTCTTTTTTTAATGAGGTTTTTTGTCTGTTTGTTTTTAAGACAGAGTCTTGCTCTGTTGCCAGGTGCCAGGCTGGAGTGCAGTGGCTCAATCGTGGCTCAGTGCAACCTCCACCTCCTGGGTTCAAGCAATTCTCCTGTCTCAGCCTCCCGAGTAGCTGGGCCTACAGGTGCATGCCACCACGCCCAGCAATTTTTGTATTTTTAGTAGAGATGGGGTTTCACCATGTTGGCCAGGATGGTCTCGATCTCTTGACCCTGTGATCCAGCCGCCTTGGCCTCCGAAAGTGCTGGGATTACAGGCGTGAGCCACCGCGCCTGGCCTTTATAAACTGAATTTTCAGAATTTTTTCCTACTTTCCTATGAGTATATTTTTATATCAATAAATATGCTTTTTTACCACTTTTAATGTCTACATTCTTACTGTATGACTGGTAATTTATTTTTCCAATACCCTATATTTGGACATTTATTTTATTTCCACTACAGCACTGTAAATCAACACTATATATACATTAGATTGTATGACTTTTAAATATATATTTTAATACAATTGAGAGGAAATTATTTTAGAGATTCCTTGAATTCACTCCTCTAGCTGTTTGATTAAATAGCATTTCTTTAGGCATAGATGAAGCAGACAGTAAATCAAATGATATATTTTGTGAGACCTTCCAAATTCCCCCTGGCCTCAAATAGTTTCTCTGTCTTCAATGTCTTTTAATTGCCTATCTTATTTATTTATTTATTTATTTTTATTTTTGAGACGGAGTCTGGCTCTGTAGCCCAGGCTGGAGTGCAGTGGCATGATCTCAGCTCACTGCAACATCTGCCTCCCAGGTTCAAGTGATTCTCCTGTCTCAACCTCCCAAGTAGCTGGGATTACAGGTGACTGCCACCATGCCTGGCTTTTTATTAGAGATGAGGTTTCATCATGTTGGCCAGGCTGGTCTCAAACACCTGACCTCAGGTGCCTATCTTTTTGATGTAAGTACTTAAAGAAAATACAATGTTATTAAAGAAAGAGAAACTTCAAGCTATTAGTGCTTAAACTTGGATGAGTTCATTAGAGAAACTACTAACTTCGATTCCCAAAAGCATATTTATGAAAAGCTTGTTTTGATAGAGATGAGAAACAAGAGTCAACACTAAAATATTGGGCATCCTAAGTAGAATGCTTTGTGGTGGAATATGAGAGTACTGGTGTTCTGGGAAGTGAGGATTACTACCTAAAGCAAAAGGTGTATAATACAAGGTGGTAGGGCTGCTTGAAACAAGTTATCTTCATTCCACATTGGTACAAGGGGCCAGTACTGTAAACTGAGAGGCTCTTGACCATGCGTATGTAACTAAAAGGATTTCACTTATGAAACAACTTTCAACCAGTCTAGATAAATATTTCACCCTTATTCTCTGATTCCTCCATTTCCCTAAAAATTGCTCTGTTAAAACATGTCTTAGGGATCTTTGTGCTGCTATAACAAAATACCACAGACCAACTAATTGACAATGAACAGGAATTTATTAGTTCATAGTTCTGAAGGCTGTGAAGTCCCTAATTGTAGGCCCGCATATCATGAAAGCTTTCGTGAGGGCAAAATAAAGCAAGAGGGGGCCAAACTGACCCTTTAATAATGGCATAAATTCCTCCCATGAGGGAAGAGACCTGGTGGTCTAATCACCTCTGAAAAATCCCACCTCTTAGTAATGTTACAATGCATATTACTTAGTACATTACAACTCAAATTTCAACATGAGTTTTGGAGAGGACAAATATTCAAGCCACAGCAAAACATATCTTTTTTAAGGGAAAAATTTGTGATCAGAAAATTTTGACCATTGAAATTTGTATTATCTGCCTAATTGATGGAGAAAATATTTATGGTTTATAAGTATCATCTCAGAATTCTGATTCTTCTATTTGAGATTTTTCTTCAATATTTCCAGGTGGTGATACACACACACACCCCCACACAACTTTCAGTTTTTAAATATAAATTTACAGTTGACCCTTGAACAATGTGGGGGTTAGAGGTGCTGACCATTGTTGCACAGTCAGAAATCCAAATATGACTTTTGACTCCCCCAAATCTTAACTACTAATAGCCTATTGTTCACCAGAAACCTTACTGATAATATAGACAGTCGATAGACACATATTTTGTATGTTATATGTATTATATATTGTTTTCTTACAATAAAGTAAGCCAGGGGAAATAAAATGTTATTAAGGAAATCATAAAGAAAATAAAATATATTTACTATTAATTAAATGGAAGTAGATTATTATAAAAGTCTTCATCCTCCTCATCTTGAGGAGGCTGAGGAGGAGTAAAAGGGTAACTTTGTTTTAGTGTCTCAGGGGTGACAGATGCAAAAAATCAACGTATGTGTGAAGCCCTGAAGTTCAAGCTCATGTTTTTCAAAGGTCAACTGTACTTAAAACATAGAAGTGTGTATATATGGTTCATGTCAGAATGATTGTCTTTGAAACTGAACTTACATGACTGCTTATATCCTAAATAATACAATTATGTTTTTTAATCGCCAAAATTTTGTATAACATTAAAGATGGCCTTTAGTTTAAATCACTCACTTATTTTTTATTTAGGTATAAAGACTTTGAGAATGTGCCTATATCTGACTATATTCTCTAAATATTCACATATGTGTATATGTGTGTGATACTGAAACCATGAAAACTCATAAATAGCAACTATGAATATACACGAAGTTTTACCATGATTTTAAAAACAGAACGAGCTAAAGATGGCCTCTGCATATTAGCCCCTACGTTATTTCTTCACTGAAGGATAAAATTCATTAGTTCATAAGCCTACCAACACCAAATTCAAATTTTTATAGATCCAACTATTTTAAAAATAATCTCCAAAAGCAGATTTTTAGCAATTTGGAGCCTGCCTGACTGGCATACTCTATGAAACCTCACCCCACATGAGCTCACCATTGATAAGATAGAGCCTTGTGATTATAAAACTCCAAGCTGCTGTGGTCCTTTGGAGCCTCTGACCTAGTAACTTCACACCATGCTTCTGAGTAATATAACCTAAACACATAAGCCCACTCTCTGATCCCCTTCTTCCATGGGAGTTCCCTTGTTCTACTCCCCTTGTGATGAGACAGCCCCCTTCACCACAGTCTGCAGGCAGAATCCTCCCTCTTGCAACTCTGTCTAAATGTCACCCAATGTTTGTTTTATTGTACTTGTGCTCATATCATGCTCTTTGATCAGCCCCCAATCCTTTGAAATTATGATGGAACACAAAGGTACACATTCAAGTACAGACACAGACAATTAAACTTGTAAAACATGAACTACAAATCTAATTGAATATTATATATGAAGATATACGTGAATTAAAAGTATTATCCTCAAACAGTGAATAGTATGACAAAGTTTTATGACACTATGTATTTGTAGAAATACCTGTATAGTTTGCAATATATAATCAAATATACTATGCTCTGAATGTTTTGAAGCAATGGCTAATAGCAGATTTAAAAATTTATTCCGGTCACTTGTGTCTTTGTTTTGCACCCTCCTTTTTTTTAAAGCATTTCAGTAGTTTTTGGGGAACAGGTGGTGTTTGATTACATGGAGAAATTCTTTAAGTGGTGATCTCTGAGATTTTGGTGCACCCATCAACCAATCAGTGTACACTGTGCCCAATGTAGAGGCTTTTGTCCTTCACCCCTCTCCCATATTTGTCCCTGAGGATCCTTTGCATCCTCATAGTTTAGTTCTCAATTATAAGCGAGAACATATTTGGCTTTCCATTCCTGAGTTACTTCACTTAGAATAATTGTCTCTAACTCCATCCATGTAGCTGCAAATGCACTACAAACTGGCACTACAACAAATGATAGAAAGACTTCTAAGTCTTGAAGCAAAACCTCAAAATACACCAATATAGAGCCTCCTTAAAGCATAAATCTCACAGGGCCTACAAAACAATAACACAATGAAAACAATAAAGTATTTATGCAACAACTAACACGATGAATAAAACAGGGCCTCATATCTCAATAGTAATGTTGAATGTACATGACAAACACTCCACTTTAAAGACATAGACTAGCAGAATGGATAAAAGTCCACCAAGCAAGTGTCTGCTAACTTCTGGAGACTCAACTAACACATAAGGACTCACATAAACTTGAGATAAAGGGTTGGAAAAAGATATTCCACCCAAATGGAAACCAAAAGCATGCAGGAGTAGCTATTCTTATATCTGAAACCAAACAGACTTTAAAGCAACAACAATGAAAAAAGACAAGGATGAACATTTTATGATGATAAAAGGATTAGTCCAATAGGAAAGTATCACAATCCTAAATATTTATGCACCTAACTCGGGAGCTCCCAAATTCATTAAAGTATTACTACTAGATCTAAGAAATGAGGTAGACAGCAACACAGTAATAGTGGGGGACTCCAATAGTCCACTGACAGCAGTAGAAAAGGAACCCTCAGAACTATACAAATACATGGAAATAAAATAATATGTTCTTGAATGATTTTGGGATTACAAATGAAATTAAGATGGATATTTAAAAAAATTCTTTGAACTGAACAATAATAGTGACACAATCTATCAAAACCTCTGGAATACAGCAAAAGTGGTGTCAAGAGGAAAGTTCATAGCATTAAATGCCTATATCAAAATATCCAAAAAGAGCACAAATAGGCGACCTAATGCCACACATCAAGGAACTAGAGAAAGAAGAGCAAACCAAACTCAAAACCAGAAGAAGAAAATAAATAACAAAGATCAGAGTAGAATTAAATGGAATTGAAACAAGAAAATAAAAAAATAAAAAGATAAAACCAAAAAGCTGGTTCTTTGAAAAGGTAAACAAAATTGATATACCATTAGCAATATTATCCAAGAAAAGAAGAGCGAAGATTCAAATAAGCTCAATTACAAATAAAACAGGAGTTATTAAAATTTATACCACAGAAATATAAAAGACCATTCAAGGCTCCTATGAACACCTTTACGTACACAAACTAGAACATCTAGAAGATGTGGATAAATTTCTGGAAACATACAACCCTGCTAGGTTAAATCGGGAAGACATAGAAACTCTTTTTGGCACTGTTTCTATATTTCTTTTTTATTTGGAGACAAAAATGACAGAAGCATAAGTTAATTTTTGACAGAAATTTAGCTATGAGCAAGAGTTTTTTATAATTTAAGATAACCCTTGTCATTTGTGTGCTTAGTTTATGATATATTAAATGGCTAAGTTTGTCAAATAGAGCACCTGAACTTTACTTATAAAATAAAATTCGTTATTTCTAGTCATAGATATTCTTTCATTTATGAAATTCTGTTTTGTTTATTTATTCACTTACTCATTTTATAATCAGTGATGTAGTGGAGATAGCATGCATTTTGGAATTAGACTTGGGCTGAAATATAGCTCCAAGGTTTACTAATCGTGAAAATTTAACAAATTAGTTAACATTGTTGAACCTCATTTGCCTTAATCTCCTATTGCTTAATCATTTTATATAAGTACATATTTGTGCTTATATATTCAAGCATTTGTTGAGTACCCAGTATGTGTATATATTGGACAAACTAAAACCTAGTTTAAGCAGTCCCAAAGCCTAGCACATGAGTTGCTTCAAAAGTTCTTATTAACTAGTAATCAGGTAATGTGATGGAACCTATTCTGGTTTTAATGGGGCACGGTATCCCCAGTTTGTATTGCTCCTGTCATATATTTGGCAGTTGTCTTCTTCCTTCTTTCACAAGGGGAGCTATCAAAACACTAGTTTAGACTGTCACAATGCAGAAGTTTAACAGTCACATGAAAAACAATCATTATGGAAAAGAATCAAGACAAGTAAGGAAACGAGAATTTAAATGATTGCCTAAACAGAAGTGAACTTTCTGAAGAATGTAACATAGAGCCGTGACAATTCCAATTGCAAGAAATTCTGCTTTTTACTTGTTCCCATTCTGGCTTACTGACTCTATTATTACTCTCAAGAAAGAAAATGATTTAATAGATACATTTATTGTCACAAACTCATTTTAACCAAAATGAAAGAGTTCTTTTTCTTATTGATCCAAGAATAAGCTCTTAAGAATTCATTTTGTGGTAATATTTGACATTGCTATGAAAACTCATAGGCTTTTTTATCTTTCTACAGGAAGAACATTGGATAATAAAAACTTTATGCCCAAAAATCAGGAAACAATATAAAGACTGATTCTTGATAATTTTGAAATTTCGCCATTTGATAGACAAATGCCTTTGCTCATTCTACTAGTGATTATTCTCAAGGATTTCCTGAAGTGAAGCCTATTAAGTATTTCCAAGCCATAAGTTCAAGCTTTTAAATGAGTGTATGTACAGCTACTCTCTGATTACTCTTTGCGTTTATGTGAAGTCAATGTAAGTTCAGTCCACACTTCTCACTCTTGCTAAATTAAACTCATAAATGGCCATAATTGTTCATTGTTCATAGAGATCTTCATTTGCGTAGATATAGGTATGCAGCTAGATCTTTCAGGTAAGAGTGGAATTATTAGGTGGATGTAATCTGTACATTTAGGATTGTACTTAATTAGTATTGTGTTTTTGGGGTTTCCCATCATACTTAAATTAGCCCCCAATACTTAGAAGTATCTATAATGCCTTATATTATCTGGTCCCCACTATTTACCTCTTCAACCTTATCCCCTACCATTTTTCCCCTTGTAAAACTCAAGCCATGTTGACTTTTCTGACCCTTAGACACATCAAACTTATTATCTCCTAGGGATCCTTTCACTTTTCATTCTTCCTGCCTAGGAAACTATGGCCTCTGATCTAGGATAATGTTCTTTTCATTCAGATCACAGCTCAAGTATTATTGCTGTATAGATTCCTTCCCTAACCACCCAATCTAAACATATGTTTATCCAATCCAATCTACCATTGGCAGTCACTATTACTTATTTCTTCATATTAAGTACTTCATAATGTCATGGTCAATGATGGTATGAAGGCAGTGCATGGATGGTAAAGGTATTTACCAAGACAGTAATGAGTTTAGAAAGGCAGATTTACTTAGAGGAAAGGAGGGAATATATTGCAAAGGAGCAACAGGCAAGACAGAAGAAAAAAGTCTGTCTGACAAGAGGCAGGAGGTGGAGGGGAGTTTTATAAGGTCATGCTGCTTAGGATGAATGCTTGAAGACATACTGCTTGGGTGTAGGTGGGCTGTGAGCTGGGTACTTGTAATAGGATGCTTGGGTGCCAGTGAGCCATTTGTGGTTGGCCCCATCTCTTTGAACATTTGCTCCCCTCTACCCCTGTTTCTGTTCCTGCAAGCTAAGCACATTTTCCAATTTCCTTTTAACTTCTTAGGACTATACACATAGCACTTATCTCTATCTGGAATTATATATTATTTTGTTTGTCTCCCCTCACTAGAATATAAACCCAGGGAAAGTGGGACCTTGTTGTCTTGTTCACAGGTATATCTTTAATACCTGGAATGGTGCCTTTAGTAATGAATAGATTAATAAATTTTGACAGTGATTACATCTTGTCCCCTCAGTTTTTTAGTTTAGAAGTAGATTAATGTATTTTGGGTTCAGGAGTTAGGTCCCAGGAACAAAAACACTCAAATATGATATAGGAGAGAGAGCTCCAGGTATATCCCAGTCTTACCTTTCAAGAATCACAAGGGTGGTGAGGGTATCTAAAGCAACTTCGATGTAACTCTCATAACTCTAAATTCCATTAATGTTCTCCTTTCCACCAATATTAGAGAATTCAGATAGGATGTTCTTTGATATGGAAGTTAACAATTGGTCTTCTCAGAGCCTCTATCATTTAATTTTCTTTTCCAGTCCATTCTTCACAGTAGACAGAAAAATATTTCAAAAAAATATAAATGCAATAACATTCACATGACTAATTCCTTTCAGTGGATAACATCCCAAATCATTACCTTATTTTTAGAGTCTGTGCAATCTGGTTTTCTAACCTCCAGGCACTCTGATCTTTCTATCCCTGGAATATGCCATGCCCTTTCTCTTAGTTTAGGCCTTAACATTTGCTATATTTTCAACTTGAAACACTCTTTCTTTTATCTCTCCTTGCCCAACCCATTCTTCAAACCTCAGATAGATATTACTTTCTCAAAAAAGTCCTTTAGACTTGTTAAAAATCTAATGTGTACTCCTATAGGCCCCATCACCTCCATCATTATGCTCAACGTACTTCATTTTGATTCCAGACTGGAGACAGCAAAGTATGTTTTGTTTACTGTTGAATTCTTAATATAGTGTCCGGTACAGAATAGAGGCTCAATAATTATAATAATAATTAGCTTTAGAAAATTGAAATAGACTTTTCTTATTTCTTGTATTACATTCCACATTATTTTAATTTTCTCCTATGAAGCGAAGCTTCTTTTCACTCACTCCCTTTACTTTTTTTTTTCAAAAAGAGCCCTTTATTTAAATTGTATCAGATCTTTGAAATTGCCCTATTTTTTTGCTGATTATATCATGTCTTCTAATGTTTAAATTGCATTCCAGAAGGGCCATCTTCTCAAAAAACTGGAGAGGATGTGGAGAAATAGGAACACCTTTACACTGTTGGTGGGAGTGTAAATTAGTTCAACCATTGTGGAAGACAATGTGACGATTCCTCAAGGACCTGGAAATAGAAATTCCATTTGACCCAGCAATCCCATTACTGGGTATATATCCAAAGGATTATAAATCGTTCTACTATAAGGACACATGCACACGAATGTTCATTGCAGCACTGTTTACAATAGTAAAGACCTGGAACCAACCCAAATGCCCATCGATGATAGACTGGACAGGGAAAATGTGGCACATATACACCATGGAATATTATGCAGCCATCAAAAACGATGAGTTTGTGTCCTTTGTAGGGACATGGATGAACCTGGAAACCATCATTCTCAGCAAACTGACACAAGAACACAAAATCAAACACCGCATGTTCTCACTC
>PVKP010007377.1:0-22641 GCA_004027715.1 Plecturocebus donacophilus
GAAAAAAAAAAAAAAAAGCACTAAACATAGAGAGGAACAACTAGTACCAGCCACTCCAAAAATGTACCAAGTGGTAAAGACCATCAATACAATGAAGAAACTGTGTCGATACAATGAAGAAACAACCAACTAGCATCAAAATGGCAGGATCAAATTCACACATAACAATATTAACCTTAAATGTAAATGGGCTAAGTGCCCCAATCAAAAGACACAGACTGGCAAATTGGATAAAAAAAATCACAACTCTTCAGTGTGCTCTATTCAGGAAACCCATCTCATGTGCAAGGACACACAAAGGCTCAAAATAAACGGACAGAGGAAGGTTTACCAAGAAAATGGAAAGCAAAATAAAATAAATAAAAAGCAGGAGTTGCAATCCTACTCTCCGATATCCCTCAAAATAAAGGGATAGAGGAAGATTTACCAAGAAAAGGGAGAGCAAAAAAAAGCAGGAGTTGCAATCCTAGTCTCTGATAAAATAGACTTTAAGCAACAAAGATCAAAAGAGACAAAGAAGGGCATTAAACAATGGTAAAAGATCAATGCAACAAGAAGAGCTAAGGTTCCTAAATATATACGCACCCAATATAGGAGCACCCAGATACATAAAGCAAGTTCTTAATGACCTCCAAAGAGACTTAGACTCCCACACAATAATAGTGGGAGACTGTAACACTCCACTGTCAATATTAGACAGATCAATGAGACAGAAAATTAATGTGAACTCAGATCTGAACCAAGCAAACCTAATAGACATTTAAGAACTCTCCACCCTAAATCCACAGAATATACATTCTTCTCAGCACCACATCACACCTACTCTAAAATTGACCACATAATTGGAAGTAAATCGCTCCTCAGCAAATGTGAAACAATGGAAATCATAACAAACAGTATCTCAGACCACAGTGCAATCAAATTAGAACTTAGGATTAAGAAACTCACTCAAAACTGCACAACTTCATGGAAACTGAACAACTGGTTCTTGAACGTTGACTGGATAAACAATGAAATGAAGGCAGAAATAAAGACATTCTTTAAAACCAACAAGAATGAAGACACAACATACCAGAATCTCTGGGACACATTTAAAGCAGTGTCTAGAGGAAAATTTATAGCAATAAATGCCGACATGAGAAGCAAGGAAAGACCTAAAATCGACACCCTACCATCAAAATTGAAAGAGCTAGAGGAGCAAGATCAAAAAACTCAAAACCTAGCAGAAGACAAGAAATAACTAAGATCAGAGCAGAACTGAAGGAGATAGAGACACAAAAAAATCCTTCAAAAAATTAATCCAGGAACTGGTTTTGTGAAAAGACCAACAAAATAGACCACTAGCCAGACTAATAAGAAAAAAGAGAAGAATGAATAGATAGAATACAAAATGATAAATAGGATAACACAACTGATTCCACAGGAATATAAACTACCATGAGAGATTACTACAAACAGCTCTATGCACATAAACCAGTAAACCTGGAAGAAATGGATAAATTCCTGAACACTTGCACCCTTCCAAGCCTAAACCAGGAGAAAGCTGAAACGCTTAACAGACCAATAAGAAGTGCTGAAGTTACTGCAACAATTAATAGCCCGCCAACCAGGCCCAGGTCCAGATGGGTTCACAGCCGAATTCTGCCAGACATGCAAAGAAGAGCTGGTACCACTCCTTCTGAAACTATTCCAAACAATCCAAAGAGAAGGAATCCTTCTCAAATCATTTTATGAGAACATCATCCTGATACCAAAACCCAGCAGAGACTCAACAAGAAAAGAAAACTTCAGGCCAATATCCATGATGAACATAGATGCAAAAATCTTCAATAAAATACTGGAAAACTG
Source organism: Plecturocebus donacophilus (assembly GCA_004027715.1). Taxonomy (NCBI): domain Eukaryota; kingdom Metazoa; phylum Chordata; class Mammalia; order Primates; family Pitheciidae; genus Plecturocebus; species Plecturocebus donacophilus. Next base: position 1,849 of record PVKP010007377.1, read on the forward strand.
AACTCAACAGCACACCAAAAAGCTTATCCATCACAATCAAGTAGGCTTCATCCTGAGGATGCAAATCTGTTTCAACATATGCAAGTCTATAAACATAATTCACCACATAAACAGAACCAAAGACAAAAACCACATGATTATCTCAATAGATGCAGAAAAGGCCTTTGACAAAATGCAACAGCCCTTCAACGCGCTTTATGCTAAAATCTCTCAATAAACTAGGTATTGACGGAACGTATCTCAAAATAATAACAGGTATTTATGACAAACCCACAGCCAATATCATACTGAATGGGCAAAAACTGCAAGCATTTCCTTTGAAATCTGGCACTAGACAAGGACGCCCTCTCTCACCACTCCTATTCAGTATAGTATTGGAAGTTCTAGCCAGAGCAATCAGGCAAGAAAAAGGAATAAAGGGTACTCAATTAGGAAAGGAGAAAGTCAAATTGTCTCTATTTGCAGATGACATGATTGTATATTTACAAGACCCCATTGTCTCAGCCCAAAATATCCTGAAACTGATAAGCAACTTCAGCAAAGCCTCAGGATACAAAACAAATGTGCAGAAATCACAAGCATTCCATACACCAATAACAGACTAAAAGAGAACAAAATCAAGAGTGAACTCCCATTTGTAATTGCTACAAAGAGAATAAAATACCTAGGAATACAACTAACAAAGGATGTAAAGGATCTCTTCAAGCAGAACTGCAAACCACTGCTCAAGGAAATAAGAGAGGACACAAACAGATGGAAAACACATTCCATGCTCATGGTTAGAAAAATCAATATTGTGAAAATGGCCATACTATCTAAAGTAATTTACAGATCCAATGCTTTCCCCATTGAATCCCTACCTATGACTCTCTTCACAGAACTGAAAAAAAAAAAAACACCTTACACTCCATATGGAACCAAAGGAGAGCCTGCATAGTGAAGTCAATGCTAAGCAAAAAGAACACAGCTGGAAGCATCTCTCTACCTGACTTCAAACTATACTACAAGGCTACAGTAATCAAAACAGCATGGTACTGGGACCAAAACAGAGATATAGACCAATGGAACAGAACAGAGGCCTCGGAGGCAATGCCACACATCTACAACCATCTGATCTTTCACAAACCTGACAAAAACAAGCGATAGGGAAAGGATTCCCTGTTTAATAAGTGGGGCTGGGATAACTGGCTAACCACATGCAGAAAACAGAAACTGGCACCTAACATTAAAATTAAATCCAGATGGATTAAAGACTTAAACATAAGACCTAACACCATAAAAACCCTAGAAGAAAACCTAGGCAAAACCATTCAGGACATAGGCATAGGCAAGGACTTCATGACTAAAACACCAAAAGCATCAGCAACAAAAGCCAAAATAGACAAATGGTATCTAATTAAACTCCAGAGCTTCTGCACAGCAAAAGAAACAATCATTAGAGTAAGCTGGTAACCAACAGAATGCGAAAAAATTTTGCAATCTACCCATCTGACAAAGGACTTATATCCAGAATCTACAAAGAACTAAAGCAGATTTACAAGAAAAAAAACAAACCCATTAAAAAGTGGATGAAGGATACGAACAGACACTTTCCAAAATAAAACATATACGAGGCCAACAAGCATATGAAAAAATGCTCATCATCACTGGTCACTAGAGAAATGCAAATCAAAACCACATTGAGATACCATCTCACACCAGTGAGAATGGCGATAATTAAAAAATCTGAAGTCAACCGATGCTGGAGAGGATGTGGAGAAATAGGAACACTTTTACTCTGTTGGTGGGAGCGCGAATTAGTTCAACCATTGTGGAAGACAGTGTGGCAATTCCTCAAGGACCTAGAAATAGAAATTCCATTTGACCGAGCAATCCCATTACTGGGTATATATCCAAAAGATTATAAATCATTCTATTATAAAGACACATGCACACATATGTTCACTGCAGCACTGTTTACAATAGCGAAAACCTGGAACCAACCCAAATGCCCATTGATGATAGACTGGACAAGGAAAATGTGGCACATATACACCATGGAATACTATGCAGCCATAAAAACTGATGATTTTATGCCCTTTGTAGGGACACAGATAAATATGGAAACCACCATTCTCAGCAAATTCACACAGGAACAGAAAATCAAACACCACATGTTCTTACTCATAGGTGGGTGTTGCACAATGAGAACACATGGACACAGGGAGGGGATCATCACACACTGGGGTCCGTTGGGGGGAGTAGGGGAGGGACAGTGGGGGGTAAGGAGGTTGGGGAGAGATAACATGGAGGAAAATGCCAGATATAAGTGACAGGGGGATGGAGACAGTAGACCACATTGCCATGTATATACCTATGCAACAATCCTGAATGATCTGCACATGTACCCCAGAATCTAAAGTATAATAAAAAATACATATTTATTTAAATAAATTAATTAAATAAAAATAAAATTAGAGACACCCAGAATTGAACACAAAATTTTGGCAATGAAAAATACAGTGAGCCATGAGTTTCCATTGATCCTGACCCCTCACTTCTACCATTATACCCAAAGATTGCTTTACCTTTTTAGCAACCACATCATACTGCTAAACCAGCTATAATAATGACCTACCTAACACTTACTACATGCCAGGAATTGTTCTAAGTACTTTTCTTGTCCTAACTCATTTAATTAGTCTTATGGATAGATAGGAGGATATATTATATTAATAAAAGGGAGAGTGATTGAAGTTTGTATACTAAGAATAACTTCATTTATCACATTCATTTATTTATCCATTCAAGAAACATGGAAAGTAAATTTTTAAAAATAATTTCACATGTTCAATTTATCAGTCAGGGTTCAATGAGAGAATCAGAACCTCTTGGAGTAATACAGATTAAAGGGTTGATTATAGGGAGCTGACTGAAAGACTGCAATCTGGTTAACCAGTCTATGTATGACTGTTGCTTTTGTACGTGGTGCTGGGGCCTGAAGTCCACATGGCAGGTAATGTGGAAGGATGGATTTGAAGCTGTGTAGAGAAAGGACAAGCAGCAATCATAGAATATTCCAGAACCCATAGTAAACAGGCACCCTTATTAATTTCTCACTGCTTCTAAGCCTTCAACTTTGATAATGCAGTTACTCTAAAGAAGCAGCTGGTGCCCTTCCTCATGGAGCTAAACATGTACCTAACCCAGCAGTTAACAATGCTCATGAAGGAGATCCAGTGGTTGCCAGAGAAGGAGCTGCAGGCCTGGCTACTGCCCAGCCAGGCCAACACAGTGGGCTAGCAGACTTATGTCTACCGGTGTTAACTTCAACAGCACCTGAGCCTACACCCACCTTCTGATTATAAAAATGGCCTGCAGAAGTTTCTTTGGCAGCTATTTCTAACCCAGAACCACACACTGAGAATTCTGGAGATGAAATGATGACACTCTGTGAGAAGCCTAGGTAAGTAAGGGGTGCAAAGGGCTTGAGAAATAACTCCTGGTGAGTATTGAGCCCCAGCTCCTATTCATTTCAGTCATGAACATTTACTCTTTCATATGATATGTGCCAATAAATATCTTGTGTTTAAACTCGATGAACTTGGAATGTCTTACTCTTGACATTTGAAGAGATCCAATCAATGCATATATCACATGGAAAACTGGAGTATTCGTTGTGGAATATAAACTGGGGGAAGGCGATTCATTTAGTGAAAGCGGTGTATAATATATTTACATGCTGAAAGCAATAAATGAATGAATGAGGGGTTCAAAAATGAGAAACACCATAGTATATACATGTTGAAAGTATAAGGGGATTAGGATTGGCTTTCCCCCGTGAATTCCATTTTTCATTAAAAGTGTCTCCACATGAATTAGGCATCACTGTAGTTCCCAAATAGACCTTATGGAACAATTTTCCTGTCATTTCTTATCATCAAAGTGATTATGGAACTGTCCAGCACTATAAAGACCAAGACATCTGTGTCCTGTTTATGTATTTATTTTCCTTTACATGCTCTGCAAAGTGTCTAACATCACTGTGGGCCAATAATCATAATTAATTAAGGTAAAATTAATCTAATTAAATAATTTAGTATTGAAATCAGATTCCTCTAGTGCTATCAGCTCTCAGATTTCAGGATTATCAGAGTGCTAGGGGGAAAAAAATGAAGTTCCAGAAATTACTGAAATTTTATATTCATTTATTTTACTGAATTTAATTTCTCCATTCTTCCACATTAGTGTTTAGTCAGGATTCTGGGGGGCTCTATAATGAAAAGTGTCTGAACACACACTCTGTAGCAGTTCTGACCATCTAAGTTTCACTCTGTTGACTTATTAGGGAAAAGAAGAATCTCACATGAACTCTCTTCGATAATTCAAAGGGTAACAATTTTTCTCAGCACCCCTAGAATATGCTTCCCAGCTCCTGATTCTAGTTTTTCTGCTTGGGTAACTGCGTATAGTAGGAAATGCAGTTGTGCAGAAACCCAGCACAGACAGGGCTTTTCCCAGAGATATGCGTAAAGACTGGCCTGCATGTGAGGAAGTTGAGAAAAATCACTACCATTTTCATCTTCATCACACATTCTGCTCTTCACCACATTGTGACCTGTGTAGTTATTTAAATTGATTTTCTCTAATGTATCAGTTAGCTACATATACTGGTGACTTGATTAACACTGGCTTCAACAATAGAGGCTTGTTTCTCTTAGAGCTCAGGAAGTCTATAGGCAAGGAGCCACTGACATTTGTTTAGGAGCATATTTCTAGAAATCCAGGTCCTCTCCCTTATCATTCTGTTGACATTTATCTTACTACAGATACAATAAGGTTTCAGGATGACTTTTATAACTTCAGAGTTCATGTTCATGCCAGAGCAAGGGCTGAGAAGTGGGGAAACAATGCCACAATGCCAAATGCATTTATTGGCATTGGCTCTAAGAAGCGAACATCTTCCCAGGACATTCAGCAGATTTCACTTATATCTCAATGGAAAGAGTGCCATGTGGCCACCCCTCTGGCACTGGAGGCTGGGGTTCTCTCTGACAGTAAAAAGGAGTAAAGGGACTATGGGAAGGCAACTAATGACTCTGACTGTATTTTCCTAAATAGTTATGGGCTCCTTGAAAGCAGAAACTAAGTTCCGTACTTCTTTTGCATTATCTTTTCACTTATTTATTATCATTATTATTATTTGGTATCTTCATTTGCCTTTACTGACCATAAGTGGGAGAGAATTGCCCCATGACACCTGATGATTCATTTAAATTAAAAATGCATCACGTCAGGCTCAGTGTCTCATGCCTATAATCCCAACACTTTGGGAGCTCAAGGGGGAAAAATCACTTTTGAAACCAAAAGTTCAAGACCAGCCTGGGCAACATAGCAAGACCCTATCATCTCTATAAAAAGTAAACAAAAAAACAAACATTCAATCGAGGCATGGTAGCTCACTCATATCGGCAGTCCTAGCTACTCAAGAGTCTGATGCAGGAGGATCACTTGAGCTCAGGAGTTCGAGGTGGCAGTGAGCTATGGTCATGCCACTACACTCCAGCCTGGGTAACAGAATGGAACCCTATTTTTTAAAAAATCAGCTTAGACATAAAGACACTAATATTTATGATGATTTAACATTTCTAACTGATGATCAGCTACATGTAGATATTGCCCACTATAAGTTTAGTCAAATAAGCTGGGAAACCTGAAAGAAGCAAACAAAGACAAACAACAAAAGGCTCAGATCCTATGCAAAATTTGTAAAATTTTAATAAGCATCCAGGAAGAGAAAACAAATCTTAACTGAAAAAGAAAAACAGAAATGTATTGGTAGACATGATTTTAAAGGCAATGGCAGAATGCCAAGGGATTTTGAGGGATTAAGAAGAGTAGAGCTCCATAAATATTATTTTTCATGACACTGATAGATAGAGAAATGTAAGCTTAAGTCTGGGTGCTTAAAACTTAAAAGAAGCTACCACAACAACTAAAATATGACAGGTAATTTTAAAGCTGGGAAAGAACATAAGGAGAAACAAAATTCAAACAAAAGTAAAATGATAAAGGAAACATCTATAATAGTAGAGAAACAAAAAAGCAAAGCACAGGTTAGACTCAGACTTCCAATTCCAGTTATTTGTTTCTGTCAAGAACAATTAGTAAAGCTGGGTAAGATAGGGAAGAAATCATATATATAAAGACGTGTGCTGACGGAACTATCAGCACTTGAACATCCAAGAGAACAGAAAAATTAGAGAGAATGAGTCAACATTCTGCAAGCTACTTTCCTCTTCATGGTCTTTCCTGACCTTAGAGGGGAAGCAGAGAGCAAACTAATCAGAAATCCACAGTAAATGACTAACATTTGGCAGTCTTACAGGACAGAATGGAGGTGAGGGCCACAAAGTATGGCAAGATATAAAAAGCCAAGAGTTCAGAGGAAAGACAGGTGCAGATACCCCAGCCGAACACAGGTAGTTCTCAGGCATTTGCTGAATTTCAGTCAGATGGTCACTGAAATCTACAGCTGAGTTTTTGGCAGTATCATTGTACTGAGAAGGCAAAACTAGAGTCCAGGGCCTTCCAAGAGTAGAGGTTCTGGTAAACAGTACCAGTCTTTCAGGTGGAGCCCCTAGAGAGCTGTACCATGGGAGCCTCTATGAACCAAAGGGAGACTCAGTCTTTTAACCCATGCACAATCAGTGTCTGATTGGAATAAGAGAGTAAGGTGATATGTTTCTATCTATGCCTAGAGCAGAAGATGAAAAGTCTTTCTAGATAAATAAACAGTGTCAAGATTCCAAGAAAGAATTATCAAACCTACTAGGTTTCTGTTTATCTATCTGTTCTATGATCTACCCATGTTCCTTATATCTCTTCCCCAAAGGAATGTGCATTGAAAGATATGTGCATTAGTGTTTATATTAGTGGTATTGGTATTTATAACAACCCTAAACTGGAAAAAAAAAAAACTCAAATATCAATCAATAGAATAGATCAAAATGCTTTTTGACATTTAAACAATCAAATACTATCCAACAATTAAACTACAAACTTGCTTCTTGCAATACCATGGATGAATTGCACAAAAAGAAAATAAATAAAAGAAGCCAGACACGAGTATATACTGTATGATTTCCTTTATATAAATTCAAAACCAAGGAAAGTAATCTAGGGCAATAGCAGTCTGAATGACTACATTCAGGTGATGCAATGATTGGGATATGCCTGAGGGTAGCTGCATTAAGTTATATATCTTGATCCAGATGACAGTTACATGCCTATAATTCACCTTGAAATATATCATGAGTGTTGTAGTTATGATTGTACAATTTTCTGTGTATTTCTATTAGTAGTTAAGAAAAGGTTGAACAAATAGGACAACCACATCTATTATTAAAATAAATGAAAACAGGTTGAATCCTCCTAATTGAGAGCAACACCAGTACTAAAAAAAGAAAAGTTTAATTTATAACTTTTGCAAAGTATACAAATTACACAGATGGATAATACTAAAGAAACAGGCAGATAATGAGAAATGCATATGTATACATCATAGAGCCGAGATGGTGATCTTAAAAACAGAAGTAAAAATCATACGTCAAACATTAACTCTGAAAAAAGAAATTATTTACTAAATGGGATAACTTACAATAAAGATACATCTGTCATCGATTTGGGTTCTGAATTCACTAACTCCAAAGTGTATGACAAAAGACATAGAAATACAGCCAGTTAAAATGAAAAAGAACCATAGTCTTAGGGGGAGACTAATATATATTGTTATATTTTTTACAGTTCAGTTAGACTAAAATGATATAGTATTAGAATAACACGATTAACACATTAAATCAAGTAGATGATATAAAATATGTCTTTTATATAGAACTTTCCAAACAGTGTTTCAATACACTTGCAAACAAAATATCCGTAGCCATAATCATAAATTCTCTATTCACAATGTAATAAAAGCAAAAAATTTATAGCAAAATGATAAAGAAAACTAATCTAATCACTTGGAAATAAAAACAAAATCCTCTGCTAAATAATAATCTTTAGATCAGAAAATAACTCAAAGCTCCTGTTACAAGTTATTAAAATTAACGACAATAAGATTGTTATGTATCATAGTAATCTCATTGCAGCTATTTAGTCACTTACAAGTGTAGTAGAAGCTTTACAAAGAACAAAGTTCATTTACTTAATTATATTTTTCATTAAATAAGAAAGAATGAAACTGAAGGAAATAAATATTCAACTCCAGAAGCTGGAAACTTCCCATCAAAATAAACCTAACAAATTAGTAAATATTAAATTAGAAAATAGTGAAAGTTTCAAAGGCATCTGAAAGCTTTTTAAATAAAACATCAATATGTATGCAAATACATCAAGTATATTAATGAAAGGCAAGAAAAAGGAAAATATAAATTTACAACATAATGAACACTAAAGGACTTAAAAATCATAGTCATCTGAGAGACTGCCTGATAATGCTGCTTTTTCATAGAATTGTAAAGAGCTCTTTTTTCCTTCCTTCAACCTGATCAAAGTGTGCTATACACAATGGAATCTTTTTTAAGTTACCAGGAGATCACCCCTCCAAATTTACAGTGCTACTGCAGATTTTCCCGTTGTTACAGATTTTATTAATAATTTCATCAGACAGGTTATTTTTCCTGTTTATTGTTGTTTTTGCCATTGCAAGACCTTTTACCCTTTCTCTTTGTTAGTTTCCAAAGGAAGTTAAAAGCCTAAGGGACAACAGCAGTGTGAAATCAACTTGTTCCTTTATTAGAGGTGGAGCATGCACCTTATGCAACGCAAGACTGCCTAAGACAGGTCCGGAGCACCGGCTTAATCTCAAGGCTTGGCTCCATTCTTCATCTGAAGGCCCCTACCTTACTGTCTCAGGCCATCTCCTCGGAAGCAAGGATCCCAAAACCTCATGAACAAAGGATAATAGAAAACAAATGAGTTCTTTATTCAAATCTTGAGCCTTGAGCTGAACGGTATAAAGAAGACGAGGCACCTGCGCAGGTATCCTTTCAATGCACATTGATATTGCCTATTAGTAAATGGCAGCTTTTCTAGCATCCTGGAAACTGAACAATCAGATAAGCCAGTAGTCCCCAACCCCAGGCCAAGAACTGCTACTGTGGCCTGTTAAGAACGGGGCCACATAGCAGGAGGTGAGCAGCAGGTAAGCAAGCATTACTGCCTGAGCTTTGCCTCCTGCCAGATCAGAGTCAGCATAAGGAACATGTACCCTATTGTGAACTGTGCATCTAATGTCCTGATGATCTGAGGTGGAACAGGACCACCCCAAAACCATACCTGCCTCCCCCACCAACTTCTGTACTGGTCCCTGGTGCCAAAAATGTTGGGAACCGTTGAGATAAGCAAGCAACCCCACCTGCAGAGGACAGAATGGCAAGGGAAGAAGAAAGCTGCTTTCAGCTACACAATTGTTTTCCCCAGATGAGAGTGGTCTCAGGCAGGAAGGTTTATACATAGGCTGAGTAATAAGCACACAGCACCTGACCTCAGTGTCAAAGGACTCAAGAGCAGAATGAAACACTGCTCATGGCAGGGTTAAAGATGTGAATGTAAATTTTCACTTGCTCCTCCCAATAATTTATAGGATGTGAATAATCAACCTGAGTTTGCTACCATATATAAATGGTTCTTAGTGATTGCTTAAATAAGGGCAGCTCTGCTGTTAGTGCACATTATAAAAGCAAATTTCCTCAAAATAGACAGTGCCCTGAGAACAATATTTTTCTAATCCTGACACAGAATGGTGAGTTGAGCACACTGTATTTTTATACATCACTGTGAAAACAATTAGTTCTTTTCAGTAAATGAAAAGGATCTCCGAAGGAAATTCTTTAGAAAATAGTTCATCAGCTGAAGCCTAAGGGAACTGAAAGGAAAATAACTATTGTAGAGGATTTAGAAACTTTTTTTTTTTATTGCCTTCAATTAGGAAAACAATATATTTTACCCCTTGTCTTTACCATTTTGTGGGATGAGGTCATTGCTTTTCTTCTCAATTCTATTCCCCAAAGATTTACAGGGACACCCAGTGCTGAAATTAAGAAAATGAATGAAAACTCTGAAGTTTTTCAGAGACAGATCTATAAGCATGTGTAATTCATCTTGCAGTTTCTTCTACTGAGACTTTATTGCAGGGATTTAAAAATATCAGTGAGAATTCTGGCATGTGGAGTCATCAACCAGCAATAACTTTGCATCAAATCCCCAAATGGTCTTTCTGATTGGCAGGTATGCCCAGGCTAAGAAGTAACATTTCCTCCTCCTTAGACTTGTTCTGCCCTCTATATAAAGGAGGCAGCAGCTCTAACTGAAACTCTTGAAGGTAATAGATGTTAATGTATATTCAGTTCCATGTCAGTGGCAGATCTCTGCACTATAGATAACAAGTAAGTTATAAAGGACTTCCTGGCTGTCTAAAGTTGCTAAACGCAGAGTATAAAATTTCAAGACTAAATGGAACTTTATAACTATCCCATTTACTGTTACTTCATTTCGTGAAAAGAAACTAAGATTTAAGAAGTGTAGATGGTTTGACAAATGCCACCAAAAGAGATGGAACTTTCAGAATTCTTGATGTACAACAGTTATTCATTTATTATCTCAATATCTTTATGATACTCAACATGATTATTTCATTAATTAGATAGATCATGATCCTTAATTATTACTTAGAAAATCTTTGACAGTCCCTGTAGCATAGGAGATGCATGAGAGAACATGAGAAAGATATTGTCTGGATTTTCAAAAGCAAGTAGAAGATATACTGTGGAAGTATCTGACTGACACGTTTTGGCTGATTGCTTCAAAATTATGAAGAGCAAGGTGGCACTCACTATGGTGAATAATGTGAGGCAAAACATCACATCACACTAAATTTGTTTTCTTACCACCCAGGTGGAGGCTATTGAAGTAAGATTACCTTGGCTTTAGAAAAGCCTTTAAAATGATTTTTTCATTATATTTTCTTTGATGCTATGAAAAGAATGTTAGTCAGAACACATCCATGTTAGTGAACTGTGTATGTAACCACTTGAACAATATGTCTAAAGTGAGATAATTTACTGGCTTCTTGTCAGGCGGGAGAAAACTTCCAGGGAGGCCACACTGGATTCCTACCTTGGATTTATTTAGGTCAGTATTTTTAGCCCACTAACTGACCAAGAAAGATAGTAGAATATGTATTTGTCAAATGCAACTCTTGGTAAAGTTGGAAGGGAGCACTAAGTATCATAAATGCCAAAATCAAGGTTCAAAATTATCGTGAACATTTGTAATGTGAAGAAGATGAAATCTGACAGTTGTCAATGCATGAGGTTCCATATTTAGGGTCAAAAATTCATTTCCATCAGTAAAGAATGAGGGAGAACATAGGTTTTTGAAAGTTTTATTAAAAAGGCTCACTATGAGCCTATGATCTCATGTACCTATTTCATTCTAACACTGAATTTGCATGAATTTATAGATAGGTTTACTGAGTCATAGTCTCAAGTTTAACCCTGCACTGGGAATTCTGGACTTTGGATATCATAATTTTACAAGAATGTTTGTCAGTTAAGAAGCCTGGAGCAGAGAAGGAAGAGGGCAGGGAGATCTGGAGAGGCCAATGACGTCAATGAGTCTGGAGAATCATGTAAACAAATTGTGGCTGAAGGAAACGCAGTCATTCATCAAAAATTCCTTCACATTCTAAGTACTTTTTACTTATGATTTTATCAAATCATAAAAATCTAGAGGAAGGAGCCTCAGTTTCTTCCCTGAAGAGCTCATAATTGCATAGGAAGGAAGACAAACAAATATTTCTAATGTTTCAGGATGGAATAGCCTATGGAGCACCGTAAGGGCAGAGACTGCAATGTTTCTTCATAGGGAGAGGAGCAGGTAAAGAAACTGGGATGGCTTAAAATTTGGAATATTTGCTTGGAAAATAAAGCAAAGGAAAAGAGCTGTCTAAATCAGCTTGATAATGCCTTTGCCATATTATAAATATGCCATATTCATTGCACTTCTACGTCTCTTTCCTCTTACCCCCACTGTGATTTTCCTGGTCCTAAATTCTACCTACCCTTCAAGACTTTGTTGCAAATCCAGCAGTCTCATCTTGCCAAGCACAGGGTTATGCCTCTCTAAACTGGCCCCAAGAGCAGTCATTTCCATCACACCTGTGTCATTTGTAACATCATCAAATGCTTCTATCATGACTGATGCACCAGAGCCGCTATTTTCGTCCCTTTACAACAGGGACAAAACACCTTTTTTCTCTGGTTTTTGACCATGCTTTGTACCATGCCGAGCACATACAGGCGCAATAAATACTTTGGAGACAGTCAATTAGCCCTTCTTCTTTAATAAAGAACAGATTCGAGGCCCCTGACTATGTGAGCTGACAGAAGTCCCGTTTTTTGTCTCTTGTTTTCTCTTTCTATGAAAGTAGAATTCTTCAACCTGAACTTCCAGCCCTTTGCAGGTAGAGTGAGCAGGCACTGCACATCCCTGGTGAGGCTGTGAGGTTAAAGTTCCCAGACCCCAGAGGTGGTCCTGGATCCATTACAGACTCTGTTCCAGTTGTGATGATTTTGTTCATAAAGATTTGAATTACAGGAAAAACTGATATCTTTGTGTCCTCATATCCTGAAGCGTGTCAAGGTATCTTGCTTTATCTTTCTGATTTCTGACTTTTTATTTTATCTATTACAAAGCTGCTAAAAGCCTCAGGCAGGGGCAGTGGTTCTTTGGGCTCAGCGGTGCACATCCCAGTGACTTCTTTCTTTCTGAAAACCAATCTTTCCTGTCAAATATGCCTTCATCTCGTTACAAATAAGGCTCATGGATCAGCCCTGCCCAGGGAACAATCAGCATGCTGGTGATTGCTTTGAAAGCAGTATTATACTAATACAGTATCTCATTAGAACACCTTTGCTGGGAGCTGGGGGTTTCTTCCCAATCCAAATGGAGATTGTGGTGTTCATTATGTGTTCAGAAGTGCTGCTTCTCTGTACCATAAAATGGCCTGAGGAGACAGAATCTTTTGACCTCTGTAATTTCTTCAATATTATGTAGGATTCTTTTCTCCATTTGAACAGAGTAATAAATATTGCAGACCTGTAAGTTATTTTATCCTAACATGCAATTAAAATACAGAAAAAAAAAGTCTTCTGAAGACATTTCAGTGGTGCCACACCATCCAGCTCTGGGAGGGGCATGCATGGGGGAATTGTGCTGCAGGTGGGAAGATTCAGAATCCATTTGGGATAATTTCCAGCAACTGGCTCAGAGCCTCAGGTTGCAGAATTAGCTCATCTAGAGCTTTAGCTCCTGGTTTCAGACTCATTAAGACTGTCTTGTCAGGGTAGGTATGTGATCAGTTTCTGGACTGCAAACTAAGCCCAATAAATTGCTGAACTCGGCTTAAAAAGTTAATTACCAAATCTGGTGCATGTGGTGCAGAAAAAGGACAGAAACTACAAATTAATGGGCAGACAAGCAGTTTTTTAAGAAAATTAATTTCAAAAATAGAAATATTCCATTGCTACTGCTTGGGCCTGAGCAAGCAACCTGCTTCACCTCTGAGTTCCTGTTTCTTTCCTGTCTGCCAACTTATTGGCTTGTTCTGTTCTCATACAGGTGCCTGAAGGGATGTGCTTCAAAACTGTATCAAACGCAATGCACAAGGCGTGAGTGACTTTTCCAGACACCTTAAAAATGCCCACATGTAAGCTAAACAGGATGGGCTTGTTAGTAGGAATATTCATTAGATCCCACTTTACATGTTTTTCTAAAGGGCTATTCTTTTTATGGAGAATATTCCTTGATGCATTTTGGATTTTTTTTTCCAACTAGTGGTATAAAAAGCAACTGCCGTAGTGTCCATAGTGGGTCACACCATGAATCTGTGCCTGGCATATTAGGAGCTGTGACAGGAAGCAATGAGGCCCAGAGCACAGTTGTTCTGCACTGGGAACAATAGGAGGCTGGCTGGGAAATCCCCAGTGGCTGTCTGTCTCCCACTCTGCTCCCTTTTGCCATGGTCCAGGTTTGGTACAGTAGCATGAAGAAGGGGACACTCATCTATTTGTTTCCATCTTCTTTGTCTTCGTGGATTGAATATAAATATGATTTCTTTAACCAGATGTGTTTGAACAATCCCAGGCTTCTGGAGCCAGGTTTGAACATACCTAAGAAAGAGAGGCTGGGCAAGGTGTTGTAGACACTAAACTCTGTAAAATAAAGGCCTGCCTTTCTAGTCCTGAATCCTGTGGTGCCTAGCTAGCATAGCGCCTAGAATAAAAAATTACAGCTGTCACTTTGTTCTGGCTGAATTAAGAGGGAAATGTGAAGAGAACACAGGATCCTCTCACTTAGAAGTTCACAGTCTAGTTAAAGAGATCCTGTGCTCAAAGACACGTGTAAAAGTGTAACGTCTTAAGAGAAATATGTGTAGTGCTTTGGGATCACCAAAGATGGAATGCCTGCTGGACGTCGTAGTGTTTCAATAAATGTTGAAGAAACAATCTGAGGAGTTTTACACTCCCAATATTTCATGTAGAATACTTTCCAGGAAGAGACTATTTCTCCAGCCAAAAAGAACTAGCATTTCCAGAGTGCTTGCTGGGAGACAGGTACATGGTAGGTGCTCCAAATTATTATATCCAATCCTCCAAGCAATTTTTGTTATATAAATAAATTATACATAAGTGTAGTTGTACCAACACAATAAATGAGAAATTGAGGCTCAAGAAATCAGGTCATATTTCAAATGTGTAGTAGTAAGAAGAAGAATGCTAAGGCTTTGAATCTAATTATGTCTGAACCATGAAACCCATGACCCATCCACAGCACCACAGATGGGCAAATAGAGAACAGGAGAAATAAAATTCTGACTTTTCTGCTAGGACGATAAACTATATGATTAACTGCTCTCGCTCCTGATTCTTCAAGCGCTATGTTTACTACTTTTTGATGCCTTTCTATCAATACCTTATAAGTTTTATTTCTTTATTAAAAATTAGAGAAAACAGAAAATCCACATAGCCAGTTGCCACCACCTCCTCCTGTTCTCTTCAATTTATCCTGGAAAACTTTTGCAGTTGGCTAATGGTTACAACATCAATAAAATAACTTCTCTCTCTTTCCTCATTAAACCAAAGAGAAAAAAATAAACTGATACACCGTATTTTTGTTGACTGGTAGCTCATTACAGAGGCTAATAAGAGAAAATACATTCTCATACACTGATCACTGGAGCTCAGTGAATTTGAGGAGAGCCACCTGCTGAGTAAAGTACCCATTTTTGCTTCTAACTTTCTATGTATTAGTCTGGTCAATTTCCCCAAGCTGGCCAGATTTGGAAAGTTTTATTAAAACAAATGAAGATGAGATTTGAAGTTAGCAGAGAAAAACAGAAGCTGAGCCTGAGCTCCCACACACAATCTTTGCCTTTGGTCAGGTGTTCTGACCACTTAGGGGAGGTATGTGGCAGAGACTTCAATGTATTCTCTAAAACCAGGCTTTCTTTCTTGCACACAGTTAGGCTACATTTCCCAGCCTTCTCTGCAAACAGCTTCCATCTTCCATTTTTCATCTCTCTGAGAAAAAATGTATGCTATTTTTAGATACAAGCAATAAAACATGCATAATTTATATACGACATGATTTTCTCTCCCTCACTCTTTCTCCCTATCTCCCTTTCTCTTTCAGTCTGCTTTCTAATCTATTCTAAATTATTTAGCTCATAGTGACTTATAAACCACATACTAAATAGGTAGACATTTTTAGACTTGGTGTCTGAATGACTTCATAAGCATCACTGTATCGCATGGCCAAATAAATTCACCAATTGAATTTTAAATGAGAAGTAAATTTTTATGCATTAAGCTCCTGAGATTTCAAGAATTATCTATTACTGTAGATAATGCTAATTTAACTAAGATACAATGCTTAATAGATTTTTAGCTATAGAAGGGATACATGTAAGTTTTCCCTTTTTAGAAAAAGACTTAGAAAAATCCTATAATCACATTTGAGAGTACTTTCATCAAAACCCTGATATAAATATATCCATTTACTTAAAATGCTGTAGAGATACATAGAAATATAGATGTGTTCCCTAACAGAGAAATTGACATCTGTACACAAATTTGGCACAAACCTTATCACATAATAGGTTCCAATAGAGCTTTTATGAACTTACTTGAACAAAAAACTTACCAAATTAAATACAGATAGCTGCAAGTTATAATTGCAAATCACTTAATATCACATTAAGCTTCCAGACATAATTTAATTTATAAACAGAGAAATACAAAAGAGGGACTAAATAAGAAAAATAAGAGAAGAAAAAGAAAATCACTTTATAGTTGTTTTTGGGAAATTCTCCATCAAAATTTTATCTGGAAGATCTAAGTACAAATCTCTTAGATTCAAGTAGTTAGGATAAAGTCAAAAAGAAAAAATTCAGAATTTGATAAGAAGTGTCATTGTAGATTCTAAGCTCCTTGTAGAAAATAAATCTTTCAAGAACCAGAGTATGTTCAATTCAATAAAAAGTTTTGAGAGATGATAAGGAATAAGCCATTCTGCAAAATTAAAATATAAATAACACCTAATGTTTAACAGGAGAGCTTCATAATCCAAAGGCAGGATATGCTTAAGTAAGACAATTTCAATACTGTGTGGTAAATCCAATAGAGGCATACACAGGGTACAAGAGAAATGTGGACAGATCACAGGAATATTATTAGAGATGATGATCACATAGTTGTATCTTGAAGGGAAATAACTTACATTTTCTGAAAACAATGACAGAAAGACACAGACTGGATCTGTTTTCCTATCCCATTCTGCTCCAAACCCATTTTATGTCAGAAGAGTTGCATAGACAGATTTTATAGAATTGTTATCAAGAACAAATCTATAAAAAAGACTGAAGACATTAAAAAGTACTCCCAATCAGATGAAAAATGAGGAATTCCTGAATGATAAAAATCAAATAATAACAGCTCTATAGAGAAACGTAATAGACAATGACAGCTCAAAACACACACACAACAATAAGAGCTATTGATTTAGAGACAGTCAATGGAATGGAGTGTCCTGAGCTACAAATAAGGACACTGAAGAAAGTTATGTCATCAGCTCACCTATAACAGTGTCTGGATATGGGTCATTCCAAGGTTTGTTCTGCGGGTTTACTACATCATCAAGGACCTTCAAGCTGTTGCTGCATTACTTCTCTGCTGACATCTTCATGTTATTAAGGTCATTTAAAGTTTCTTGTAACTCCAAACACCATCTCCTCACATAAAACCCCCAAAGCAGCGGAAAAGGGAGCAGAGAGGAAGTGTCTTCTTATGTAGCTCTTTTTTATTATTATTATTATTTTAATGAGGGAGGAAGGAGAAAAATCTTCCCACAAAATCTCAGCATACTTCTTAGTACTTATGTCCTTAACAGCCAGATTCACACTACATGTTCACTTCTTGACCAAGCACAGACAAAGAAAATAGAGCCTGCCATATGAGGTAAACAATCATTCATATTCTGGGGCTAGATACAGCAGCTCCTCAAAAATGAGGTTTCTTATAGTAAGAAATAAAAGGCACCAACTGATGGTGGATAGCTAATTTAGTGCCAGGCAAGTGGGACTCAAACTTAGATTCAAGTAATAGAAGGAGCTGGATATGATCTAGCAATACTTGTCAGGAAGGTTGCTATCAGGACTTCATTGAAAGAATGAGGATCATGTATCCTTTCCATCTCTCCAGCTTGTACTTAACACTGGTCATTGCTTGTGCTTGAAACCAGATAAGTAATTGGACTGGTAGAGTATGCCCCAGATGGTTTCCTAATCCAAGAATAACAGGAAATCTCAAGCCAATATTATAAATTGTCAGCAAATTGCACACATCAGCATGTCCTTTCCCATTGAACATAACCAAAGGAAAACTCCTAGAGTCAGAACTACCATTTACAAGGAAGTAATCAGAGATCCTTAATTAAAAAATATATATATGGTTAAAGAACCATGCAAGAGAAGCATCAAACTAAACCCAATGAACTGAAAAACAGGTTGAAGAGTACAAACATCAGATAAACACAAAGTAAGTAAAAGCACTATCTTCAAAGAACTTCAAATAACTATTGTATGTATAAAATGATTACAGGTTGCTAGAAAAAAAAACAATCAGTTAGAGATATTGAAAATGAAAGTAAAGACAACTGGCCGGGCATGGTGGTTCATGCCTGTAATCCCAGCACTTTGGGCGGCCAAGGTGAGCAGATCACAAGGTCAGGAGTTCTAGAGCAGCTGGCCAATATAGTGAAATCCTGTCGCTACTAAAAATACAAAAATTAGCCCGGCATGGTGGTGCATGCCTGTAGTCTCAGCTACTCAGGAGGCTGAGGCAGGAGAATCATTTTAACCCAGGAAGCAGAAGTTGTGGTGAGCCAAGATCACACCAGTGTACTCCAGCTTGGGCAAGAGAGCAAGGCTCTGTCCCCCACCCACCCCTCAAAAAAAGAAAGACAATTGTAAGGGCAAATACAAATTAATACTAAGAGGCTTAGTTCTCCCTGTTGAAAATAAAGAAATATACTTCTCTTTTCCATTTATTAGAGCATTCACCTTAGAAAACTTTATTTGCAAGTAACCTCTGTCTTTTGGAAATGTATGTAAGTCTTTCTAAAAGGTAAATAAGATTATTTCCAGCTTTACAGTATTTAAATTTTGTAAAGGTAAATAAGATAATTTCTAGCTTTACAATATTTAAATATCTAAGATATTTATCAAGTACCTAGGAGCCATTTTATTTTGTTTGACAAGGAATCATCCAGAGAAACAGTGCCTCTTTTTCCACTTTCTGTGGAAGGGCTAGGAGCCTATCTTAGGTAGACTGAGCTCCACCAAGTTGCATGATGACCTTTGTCATAACAACATGAAAAATGTGTTTTTTCTTTGCATAACACACCTAGTCAACCAAATTACCCAGTGAATTTAACCTAAAATATGTGTGACAAATGGTGCTATCAAATCCTCTTAGTTGGGGACTAGTTAATTGTTTACCTTAAGAACTCCTACATAATATATCATATCTTCTGGGTTGTATAAAATGGTAAGATTTCTTTATGTCTTTGTTTTCAGAGCCCGTAGAAGACTGTCTATAACACAAATCACATTCTGGTTTAATGCTGATTTCTTTCTCTCCTATTTTTGTGGAGAGGTTTTCTGGGGTGACAGGAGATTTTGTTTTTAATTATATCTTTCCAACACAACTAAGGAACAATTTGTAGAGTTAGCAGGAGCAGTGAAATTCCCCCAGAAGGAAGCATATTAAACAAACTGTATGACAAGGATAATTGACACAGAAGATAGATATAAAAGTTCGATGATATATTTAATATGATTTCTAGAAAATAACAACTATAAGTAGAGTGATATATAATAAAGATAAAAGAAAAAACTTCAAAACTGAAGGAAAATACAAACTTCTGAATTAAAAAAATACTTAGTTCCAAGAAGAAAAAAATGGGGAAACAACAACAACAACAAAAAGATCACATTTAGACATACTTAATTTTTTTTTTATTTTTTAGACGAAGTCTCGCTCTGTCACCCAGGCTGGATTGCAATGGCGCAATCTTGGCTCACTGCAAACTCTGCCTCTCGGGTTCAAGCTATTCTCATGTCTCAGCCTCCCGAGTATCTGGGATTATAGGCGCACACCACCACGCCTGGCTAAGTTTTGTATTTTTAGTAGAAACGGGCTTTCACCAGATTAGCCAGGCTGGTCTTGAACTCCTGACCTCAGGTGATCCACCTGCCTTGGTCTCCCAAAGTGCTTGGATTATAGGCATGAGCCACTGCACCCACAAGTTAAATTTTAGAACATTAATCAAAGAGTAAGACCTAAAACATGTTCATAGAGAAAGAATTAGCATTCAAATTGAAAAAGATAAAGCAAATAATTATTAGCATTACAGTTATTGGAAGATTTTTGAGTCATCTCTATATAAATGTAAGAGAAAATGATCTCAAAACCCAAATTTTAGACCTAGGCTAAAAGAACTTGGGAAAGAATCAAACCCAAAAATTCTATGTGTGTATGGTCATAAACGGTTTTTACCTACACATATTCTCTAAAAACATTGCTTGGGCAGACAGATATACCTCATTTTATTACACTTCATTTGATATTGCTTGCAAAGTTTGCACATTTTTAATAAATTGAAGGTTGATGACAACTTGTGTCCAGTAGGTCCATTGGTACCAGTCTTCTAAGACCATGTGCTCACCTCATGTCTCTGTGTCATATTTTGGTAATTCTAGCAATATTTCAAACCTTTCCATTATCACTTGTGATCAGTTATCTTTGATGTTACTATCAAAATTGTTTTGGGGCACCATGAACCACACCTATATAAGACAATGAATAAGAGAGGTGTGTGTGTTCTAACTGTTCCACCAATGGCCATTTACCTGTCTCTTTCCCTCTCCTCATAGCTCACTATTCCCTGAGACACAACAATATTAAAATTAGGCCAATTAATAACCCTACAATGTGGTCACTTTTAAAATAGGTATAATGTGATACTGAGAAAAATGATGTTTTGTGGATTTGTGGGAGGAGAGTTCTGTAAATATTTGTTAAGTCTAGTTGTTCCAGGTCTGAGTTCAAGTCCTGGATATCCTTGTTAATTTTCTACCTTGTTGATCTGTGTAATATTGACAGTGTAGTGTTAAAATCTCCCACTATT
>PVKP010007377.1:22741-77633 GCA_004027715.1 Plecturocebus donacophilus
TTGGCTGCTTATTTGTTATTTTCATCCCCTATTCCTTCCTGTCTCCATTGTTAAGCACAATTATTGGCATAAAAGAGGTTTTTAATACCCATTTTTAGACTGTATTCTAGCCTGGGCAATAAAACAAGAATCCCATTCTCTCTCCCTCTTTCTCTTCCTTTTTCTTTCTCTCTTTCATTCTTTTTTTTTCTTTCTTTTGTTGTTTCTTTCTCCTTTTCTCTCTTTTTCTAAAAAAAATATAATAAATTAAAAAAAATAAAAATAAAAATAAAAATCCTACAATGGCCTCTAAGTGTTCAAATAAAAGGAAGAGTCACATGTTTCTTGCCTCCAATCAAAGGCTAAAAATGATTAAGCTTAATGAGGAAGGCATATTGAAAAGTGATACAGGCTGAAAGCTAGGATTCTTGTACCAAATATTTAGCTGAATAGTGAATGCAAAGAACACAATCTTGAGAAAATTTAAAAGAGCTACTCTGGTGAACACACTGGAGCAATAAGAAAACAAAATAGCTTATTGCTGATGTGGAAAGTTTTAATGATCTGAGTATAAGATAAAACTAGCCTCAAAATATACTTAAGCCAAGCCTAATCCAGATACAAGTCCAAACTATCTTCAATTCCATGAATAGGGAGAAGAAAGAAGCTGCAAAAGAAAAGTCTGATGCTGGCAGAGGCTGGTTCACAATGTTTAACAGAAGAAGCCATCTCCGTAACATAAAAGTGCAAGGTGAATCAGCAAGTGATGATAAAGAATCAGCATCAAGTTATCCAGAATATCTAGCTAAGACTCATGATGAAAGTGGCTAAACAGATTTTCCATGCAGATGAAGCACCCTTCTAAAAAAAAAAAAAAAAAAAAAAAAAAAAAGACTCTCTTTGTAGAGGCCAATGCAGCTGATGACTTTATTTCTATTTTTATTTTTATTTTATTTATTTATTTATTTATTTATTTATTTATTTTGAGAGAGAGTCTCACTCTGTCACCAGGTGCCAGGCTGGAGTGACCTCGGCTCACTGCAACCTCCACCAGCTGGGTTCAAGCAATTCTCCTGCCTCAGCCTCCTGAGTAGCTGGGATTACAGGCATATGCCACCACACCCAGCTATTTTTTTTTTGTATTTTTAGTAGAGACGGGGTTTCACCATGTTGGCCAGGATGGTCTTGATCTCTTGACCTTGTGATCCACCAGCCTTGGTCTCCCAAAGTGATGACTTTAAATTGAAGCCAGTGCTAACTTATCATTCTGAAAATGTTAGAGCCCTTAAGAAGTATGCTAAATCTACTCTGCCTGTGCTCTAAAAATGGAACAACAAAGCCTGAGCAACAGCACATTTGTTTACAGTATGTTTCACTGACCATTTTAAGCCCACTGTTTAGACCTACTGCTCAGAAAATAAGATGCCATTCCATATATTACTTCTCATTGACAATGGACCTAATAAACCAAGAGTGCTGATGGAAAAGTGCCAGTAGATTGATGCTATTTTCATGCCAGCTAACAAAACATTTATTCTGCAGCTAGGTATCAAGAAGTAATTTTGACTTTCAAGTCTTCTTATTTAAGAAATACATTTTGTAAGACCATAACTGCCATTGACAGTGATTCCTTTGATGGATCTAGGCAAAGTAAATTAAAAACCTTCTGTAAAGAATTTACCATTCAAAATGCCATTAGAAACATGTATAACTCATAAGAGGAAGTCAAAATGTCAATATTAACAGGATTTTATGATACAGACAGGAGGCAGTGAAACAGTGGGTAGAAGTAGATGGTTCCCAGGCAAAGGCCCCACCCACAATCTGGAAACCTTGGCCCTAAATGGGAACAGGCATTCCTGTTTTGGCACCCAAATGTTGCCTTTTCTAAGATTACTCTGACCTGCCACAGCCCTACCCTAACTCCATGTAAACCCTGAGCTCCATGAGCAAAGGCACAGAAGAGCAGAAGGGCTGCAGATGGCAGGGTTTCATGGCAGAGAAGGAGAGAAGAGAAGGAGCACCTGACCATCAAGAGGAGTTGAGCTGGGGATGGTCAGAGAGGAGATCAGATGCAGGATGGCTAAACTCCAGGGATAGATCATTGTCTCACTCCAACCCCATCCCAGCTCCCCATCCATTCCACTGAGAGCCACCTTCACCACTCAGGGAAATCCTGGCATTCACCATCCTTTATAAGTCCAGGTAACCTGACTCTTCCTGAATGCTAGACAGGACCTGGGTATCAAGAGGGCAGGATGTAAAACCCTGACTCTCCCCTGAGCTGGTTTAACACTTAGCCACCTGCAGATGGCAACTGCTAAAAGGGCATTAATTGCAACACACCCCTAGACTCTACCATGGGGCCAGAGTCCAAAAGCACTTGCCCTGGCTCCCACACCTGCCTGTCTTCATGCTCTCCCTCTCATAAGGGGTTTGGGAAAGCAGAGCAAAGGAGCCACACTCCTGTCGGAAGTCCCATGAGGAGGTCAGGGAACTCTTCAGTTTCATTTGGAAGAAGCGAATTCCAACTTCATGGATGATTTTGAAGGATTCAGCATCTCAGTGGAAAAAAAGTAATTGCAGATGCAGGAGAAACAGCAAGAGAACTAGAAGTGGAGCATAAAGAAGTGACTGGGTTACTGCAACCTCAACACTTGAATGAATGAAAAGTTGCTTCTAAGAAATGAACAAAGAAAGTAGTTTCCTCAGGTAGGATCTACTCTTGGTGAACATGCTGTGAACATTGTTGAAATGACAACAAAGGTATTAGAACATTCCATAAACTTAGTCAATAAAGCAGCAGCAGGGTTTGGGAAGACTGATTTCAATTTTAAAAGAAGTTTTCCTGTGGGTAAAATGCTCTCAAACAGCATTACATGCTACAGAGAAATCTTTTGTGAAAGGAATAGTCAATTGATGTGGCAAACCTCATTGCTCTCATCTTTTCAAAAGTTGCCACAGCCATTTCAGCTCTCGGCAACCATCACCCTGGTCAGTCAGCAGACATCAGTATGCAAGCAAGACCTTTCACCAGCCACAAGATTGTGACTCACTGGAGGCTCAGATGATTGTTAGCATTTTTTAGCAATAGAGTATTTTAATTAAGATATGTACATTGTTTTTTAGACATAGTGCTATTTCACACTTAACTGCAGGATAGTGTAAACATAACTTGTATGCACTGCAAAACCAAAAAATTCATATGATACTTTATGATACTATTCGCTTTATTGTGGTGGTCTGAATCTTAACCCACAACATCTCTGAGACATGCCTGTATATTCTATTAAACTTAAAAATAAATTGAAGAATGAGAAAATATGAGATATAAGAGTAAAGACACTAATAACAGTAAAGTTTTATGATATATAAAAAGAAATTTAAATAAAATGCCAAATAATCTTAACATAGGAAGTTATCAGGGAAAGAAATAAGAAGTAATTATAAGCATTTGAAGCCTTTATTTAGGAGTATCTGTCTAAAAATTGATCAATTTTAAGAAATGTAAGATTAAAAATGTATATTAAATTTTTATGATAAC
The DNA here is from genome assembly GCA_004027715.1 of Plecturocebus donacophilus. Classification (NCBI taxonomy): domain Eukaryota; kingdom Metazoa; phylum Chordata; class Mammalia; order Primates; family Pitheciidae; genus Plecturocebus; species Plecturocebus donacophilus. Next base: position 26,265 of record PVKP010007377.1, read on the forward strand.
CACTCTAGGGATAATTAGTATGTTAAACTGACAGTGAGAGAAGATGCAATAAAAATTATGTTGATCTGAAAAAAAGAGAAAAGAAGAAGAAATTCACAATATAACAAACCCGAGTAACTTGAAATAAAAAAAGATGATAAATATAAACTGTATTCACAGTAGGTTTAAATAGATTTTTTCTTAAACAGAGACCCACTCAAAGTAAGAAAATAATGTATTCCAATTACAGGAGTGATACCTAAAACAAAGTTTCAGTAAGGAGGTAAAAATAAACAAATGCAAAAAATGCTACATCAGAAAATCACAAGCAGTAAGGAAAAAAAAGGCACACAGATACAGATTTTACTACAAAAAATAAAAATTAAAGTGAAAAGCAACAAAGCAAAAATGATTTAAATTTATTCAAGGAGGATAAAACTAAATAGAAAAATAACAAAAATGTTCGAAAGATGTCAACCGTTTCTCTAGAATGTCACTAAGTGTATATTTGTTGCTGGGTTCTGCCAAATTTTTAGGCAACAGTGTATTATTATGTAATACAAGTTGGTCCAAATCCTCATCCAATTATCCAGTTAATTCCTGGGTAACATAGTGATGGAAAGCCTCCCAACTTAGTTTGTAAGATTGGCAAAACTATGATGCTGAAACAGTAAAGGTAGCATCAAAAGTTTAAATTCTAATCGAAAACTTAAAAATGAAGATTAAAAAAATGCTAAATACAATAGTAGTAGACAGAATTTGGCAGTAAAATAAAAGCACAAAAGAATAAAGCATAAAGAACACAACACCGAGATCAAGGGCATTCAATCCAGGAATATAAGTGCTGGTCAATATTACGACTGAAAACAACCGCCACCTAGAAGGTGGCTAATCATTAGTGGAAGTAACCATTGAAGTGATACAAGCCACGAAGTAAGAGCAAGATCATACACAATGTAGATGCAAGCTGACGGCGTTCACAGGTAAAAGAAACTCCAGAGCACATGTAGAAGATGTACCCTTGGGTTGGAAGAGAAGCAGCTCATTCTCTAAAACTGTAAGGGAAGAAGTAATTTTGGAGGACAGGGATGTCAGAAGCTCTGAAAAACTGAAAGACTTCAAGTTGTCTTTATTACTAGTGACACCAAAACAAAGCATGATTTCTGAGTGATGGGAATATAGATAAGTTTAAATATACCGTATAAGGGCTGAAAGTTGAGGGTAATCATGCAAAAGCTATTCAACCACCCACCCCAAATTAAAAAGAGATTTTGCACTATAATTTCTGGGCTTGTGGTTTGAGTGGATTATCTTTTTTTTTCTTAAACAGAGACCCACAGTCAAAGTAACAGTGGGTCTGAGTGGGTCAAATGTGATTTATCATTCCCCCCCCAGTAGAATAATAAACATTTAAAGATTGCTTTTAAGGAAAATGGAAAAGGCAGCCAATAGCTGCAAAGCAAAAGGCCAGTCAGATTTACTGAAGTTTTTCATTGGAACTGGAGGATTTATTAATATGGACATTATTGGTATTAATCAGAAGAGTTGCAAAACTTGCCAGTTTTTAAAGCCATGTGACTAATGTTATTGTTCTAAGGGTGAAAGCATAATTATTCTTCAGCTTCATTCTCTGTTTGGGAAAAACGTTTTCATGGGCATTTTCTATAGGAAAGTATGTCTCTAAAACATCCCAGCTTGAGAAAAAAAGGGAAAGAGATAATGCTCTAAACAACGTACTTGCTTCAAGGTGTGGAGCTATGGATTTAGGGCAGTCTACAACAGAAGACCCTGGAATTTGGGGAAGAGTGACCAAGAAAGGAGCTGTAAGCTGAGGGAGAAGCACGTTCAAGAGCTGCTCTATGTTCTGTGTCATAAAAATGACAGTCGAGGTTTCTGAGGAGAGGACTGGATGGCAAATTTTAGGAGCTGTCATGTCTAATGATATCTATTTTTAGTATCTTTTCTGCATTCTAGTTCCTTTATCTTCATCCCTTAGAAATTGACCATAACAACTTTTATTAGTGATGCTTTGGAAGTAAGTTGTCATACGCCTCTTCAAGTACTGGGAGCAAAGTAGACTAGAACGCGTTCAGAGACCACCAGACCAGAGGTGATCAGGAGAAAGAAAGAGCATCAAGCAAGAACAAAAGGTGACAGGAAGCACCCAGGCCATCTTGGGTTCCCCTCAAGGATGCCTAGAAATGCTAATGGAGTGAGACATAATACTTTTAATAATACAATAATTTTCTAGATGTATAAGATGGAGACTCAATATTTAGAATGTTAGAGAAAAGGGGATGCCAGAAGCTCTGAAAACCTGAAAGTCTTCAAATTGTCTTTATTAGTAGTGATACAAAAACAAAGCATGATTTCTGAATTCAAAGACCATACAAATATTCCGTGGCCATCCATCCATGGAATCATGCAAATGTGATGTTAAAGAAAAAGAGAGAAGTTACTGGAGTCTCAGATTAAAGCATATTTGGCGACACAGAGTTGTCTGTGTCACCCATGTCCTGGGAATTAGGTGCTCCATCACCAGCTGCACAAACCCTTCCTTAGATTTGTGACAGGTTTCGTCTTATCTGAGAAAAAAAAAATCACTTAAGTATTTTTCCCAAATGATGACTTCTTTGAATGCCATGAAGATATAATTGCAAAATATCATTATAATATGGGCACATGGGCCCCACTTTCCTTATAATAAGAATCAGGGATCTGCAAAATCCCAGGGTCAGCTATAGAAGAGATTCCATTCTTTGACCCCAAAAAACATCTATCTGAGGAGGAGGATGGATTACAGATAATTTTTTTTTGCAGACTACCTTAATTCCTGCAAGTCAGCTGGGGTTTACTTGGGTCAACAATTCAAGCAGCCAGGCCCCTAGAGCATTATCTTTTCTTTGATCCTAGCAACCCTATGTGGATTGATTTTAAGGTATGCCTATTCTTCAAAAGGCTTGATCTCTAGCTTAAGAATGTGAGCTAAGTAGGGATTTTATAGGAATTTTTTTGGCTTTAGGAAATAAAACATAAGAGACCCCCTGCCTCTTACCATCTTCTGTAAATCTCCATCTCTAATTGTTTCTCCCCTTCAAAGCAAATTCCCATACACTTCATAATGCAAAGTCTCCAACAGGCATGTGTCTAATTACTCTCCGCCATCCAGGCGCAGTTCGGAATGAAATGATGAGCAGTATTTGTTGTCAGGTTGTCTCCGGGAGATGACAATTTATATCAAATCACTATGTGTCAAAAATAGGAGGCTGTGCCAAGGTGGAAATGCAATTCCACAGTTCCCAAAAGTGGATAAAATTCTCAGCTCAACATGTGATGTTAATGTGTTTGCTGCTTAGAGAGAGGGATCTGGCCTTTTCAGGCAGCCAGACACTCTCTTGCACCACCACCCACCAGCTGATAAAGCAAGTTGCATTTGCCCAAAGCTATTTGCTGTGATTATTCAGAGCCCTCCTCACTCGCTCCCCACCTGCTCTCTCTCCAGTCCCATCTCTGCCAACTCAGAGCTCCTGGCTGCACTCTTCAAACTTAATACTCCCTCTTGCCTTCTGGGCTTTTCTTCTTTTTAGCATCTAACTAGCAACTTGCCCTGTCAGACTCCAGCTTGAACTTGGTCCCAGATGTCTTCTATTTTACCTTCACTGTGATATTCTCAGAAACCAAGCCCTGGAACCAAGAGTTTGAATAAAGCCATGGCTATGTCCTCCCTGACTCCCCTGCGATGGAATTCAGGATTCTTCTTCTTTTTTTTTTTTCTGAGTAATATTACATTTGTTTTAATGGTTATCCATTAAAAGACATCTTTCCCATAATAAAAACCTCAGGTTCAATGGACACACAAGTCAATTCTCAAAACAGTTATGGAAGAAGTAAAACAAGTATTTTATAAGTTCTTTTACAAAATAAAAAAGGCTTTCTTGCTTTTTATCAGGCCAGCATAACCTTGTGCTATAGCCTGAATGATTTGTTCATCCAAAATTAGAGTGTTGAAATCTTAATTCCAACCTGATGTATTAGGAGGTGGAGACTACCTAATGGGAGGTGATTAGGTTTTACCTTCATGAATAAGATTAGGGCCTTTATAAAAAGAGACCCCAGAGATCTCCCTCACTCCTTCTGCCATGTGAGGGCACAGAGAGAAGATGATTGTCTATGAACCAGGAAGCTGGCCCTCACCATTTATAGAGACCCTCAGCCTCTAGAACTGTGAGAAATAAATTTCTGTTGTTTATAAGCCACCCAAGCATATGGTCTTTTTGTTATAGTAGCCAGAACGAACTAAAACATCTTGATTCTTTTTTTTTAATAGAACACTGACATTTATTGAAAATGCTCATGTAGAAAGAAAAGAAGAGAGCAGCTACAAGCCAGAACCAAATGTCAATTTAGTTCTTTTTTTGTAACAGCTTTATTGTCTATTACCTTGATTGTGGTGATGGTATCATAAGTGTTTGCATATGCTCAAACTCAACAAACTGTACACATTAAATATGTGCTGTTCCCTGTATAGCAGTTATCCAACAGCGTCACTCTTAACAAATGCAAAAACAAGACAAGCAAAACAACTTAACCATAATAGGAATTGGGGTTCATTCTCTACTACCATTCAATCCTACTTTCAATGTCCTTGTTACTACGTTGCTGTGACTCACCATTTCCAGGTAACACAGAAGAATTCTACCCACTTTTTCTTCCAAGTTTTTTGTCACTTTCTGTCCTCTAGTATGGCAGTCTTTTTGGTACCAGGGACCAGTTTCATGGGAGACAATTTTTTCACAGTGATGGGGGAGGAAGATGGTTTCAGGATAAAACGGTTCTACCTCAGATCATCAGGCATTAGTTGGATTCTCATAAGAAAATGCAACTTAGATCCCTCGCACGCACAGCACGCAGTAGGGCTCCTATTCCTGTGAGAATCTAATGCTGCTGCTCATCTGACAGGAGGCGGAGATCAGGCAGTCATTCTGGCTGGTCACTTACCTCCTGCTGTGCTGCCCAGTCCCAGTCCCTAACAGGCCACAACTGGTACAGGTCCACAGCCCGGAGTTGGGAACCCCTGTTTTGTATTAATTCTGTCAATAGTTATGTAAAGAAAAGAAGTCACTCTGCCTTACCGAATCTCCCCTCCAACTTTGATTACACTTTTGCTGTATTATTTAGCAACCTCTTAATGCTACTTGTCAATATGTATCACCAGAACAGAGAGATCTACCAAGATAAGATGAACAGCCAGGAATGATATCATTTGCCTTTGAACCCTTTTGACCTTTTGGAAAGGAGAGAGGGGATATGAAGTGCACAGTGTCTTCCAACACTTGCTCCCCTGAGCGCTTCTTCACTCATTTTCAGAATTCACAAGAGTTTCTGTTTACTTCCTTTGTCATAATCACAAATATCCCAAAGACGGCCAATGTCAAGTAAGAAAAGCATCTTCAAATGAGGTCTATTGTGACTAAGCAGACACGCTCAATCTATCTGAGACAACATTATGATTTCTGGGTTGCATTTTAGAGAATAACATCAGCAATTTTAGGGTATACAACTTGATCATACAATAAGTGGTCAAAATTCAGGAAATTTCAGGGAAGCTATCCTTGAAATCAAATAGTTAATTTGATCCTCTATTATGTCTTAAATCATCCTCAATACCGAGATGATGCACTTTTTTTTTTTTTTTTTTTTTTTTTTTTGAGACAGGCTCTCTCACCTCCAAAGCTGAAATGCAGTGATACAATCACGGCTCACTGCAGCCTCTGCTTCCTGGGCTCAAGCAATCCTCCCACCTCATCCTCCTGAGTAGTTGGCACTCAGCAGGTGCCCACAACTACACCTGACTAATTTTTTTTCTGTATTTTTCTTAGAAACAAGGTTTCATTGTATTATCCAGGCCGGTCTTGAACTCCTGGGCTCAAGCAATCTGCCTGCCTCCACCTCCCAATGTGCAAGGATGACAGCTGTGAGCCACTGTGCCAGGTCCCAAGATGCACATTTTATAGAAGCACAGTAGATACCAAAATTGGAATAATTACACCTCTTGACAGCCAATGTTCAGTATCTTCCTTTTTATAGAATTACTTTCTCAGCAACTTTTCCTTCTACCTTACCACTTCACAAGTCAATTTTCCCACAACTTACCAATGAGTCTCCAAAAAATAATGCCATGACCCACTCTGAAGTTAGTAGTTATTAGTTAATATTCCATTTACCCCACACTTACCTTCCCGGAGAGCACCACCTGTTCAATAGTTAAGGTTAGAGGCTGTTTTAGTCTCTCATCACTCAGAGTCTGTGCCTCTCTTGACATGTGATATAAGAAGAGGGCCATTTCCTTCTGGCCTAAAGTTACGAACAATACTCATGCCTAAAAACAAGTTTTAAAAACATCACAGGTATTTTATTAAGTTTATATTGCACTTAATTTTTCTAAAATATACTGGGCCACCCAAATCTGTGGCTTGTGTGTGTTCAGCATTCTGAATTCATTGCTATGGAAAACTAAACTGAAATGATGTAAGGCAAAACAATTTGAAATATCAAGCTTTTGCCATGTGCCTTTGAGCCATCCTCGGTGCCAACTAAAGCATTTATAGAACCTCTATTGCCTGCTTCTAAAATCCCGTCTTATAAAGTAACAGGGTATGCCTTTTGCCCTTTATGTTGTGAGGTTATCTAATTTCCATTCCCAGATGCACATCACGCCTGCTCTATTTTTGTCTTTAAAATAAATCTGTTGCCTAAAGCTAAATATACAGTACTTTGAACATGACAATGAAGTTATTTTTAATTTGTCCTTTCCTTTTAATTATGCTGTTGGTATTCTTTGTAGGTGCAATCTGCAACATTTTTGCTGCCACCTACAGGCACCCCGAGTACCACCTGTGATGTCTGGGGGTAAGTGTAGAATCACCTATTTATCTTGAAATGGAAATTTTGCTGAATATCTAACCATTATTTGTCAGCATGGGTATTTGTGTGTTGAAAATGTTTCTTTAAACAATATCTACATCCTTATTTATTCCATGAAAATAAAAATATCTGCAAGATCCTCATAAACTCAGTAAATAGGACAATCTCTGCAAACATAAAGAATTCACTTGGGGACAGTACAAGAGAAATCCTTCACAAATGTGTTCTTAATCGTTTTCATAAGTAATAAAATCAGCATGTTTATGAAAAACCTAAATACATAATTGATCAAAGCAATTTTCACAGTTTAAAATTTATTAGCTATGAAAACAGCTGATGTGAAAAAGAAGGTTAAGAGCAAAAAAAAAAAAAAATCCAAGTCTTTTAAGGAGTAATTTTTTCCCATCTTAACAACTATTACTAACTGCACTGAGTTAACTCTGAAATAACCACACACAAAAAGAAAACCAGACAGAGGGCAGTTCTGGAGAGACCATTTAACACACACACACAAAGAAAAGAATGAAAATATACTGTACTAGTGTCCCAGAACCCTCTCATAGATCTGAGTCCTCTGTGAGGCAGGCAGAGAGTCCAGCCCTTTGGTACCAAAACAATGTTTCTCTCTTTGGGAAGTTGGCCTCCAAGTAGAGAGATGAGTTGTTTTGGAATGTGCCAGTGATTTTTATATAAATCTATGTAGACCACTCATTAATTTCTTTAAACCTTTTTACCATTTCTTGTCTCAATATGCACCGCCTCTTAGACCGAAAGTCTCACAACGTGATGGGAAGCTGTGTTTCACTTTCTTAGTCTTTATGACTTGCATCCCTCATAAAACCTCAGAATTTTGAATCAGAGTACATAGCAACTTTTGAGAGTTTAAGAGGAACCCTATATTTCTGTGGATAAATCATTTTCTCTCTCTGTGTAGTCTTTGATTTGTTTATTCAAGAAACTAGCATTAACTCATTTACTCAAGGAAAGTAGCACAATGTTTGGTGCTAAGGATCTAGAGATGAATATGGCATAGCCTTTACTACAAGCTGCGTACTGTATTATAGAGGTGACAGAATCAGTGCAGTGTGCTGAGGATTGTGATAAAGGTAAGTACTGGCACAATGGCAGTGCAAAACAGGAGGATCACCGCTCTGCTGGAATGAAAAGCACCAGAAGGTAAAGGGATAGAGGAAATGGCAAATACAATGGGAAGAATGGGCAGCATTGCTTTGGCCATTTCTTTCAGGTCTTCTTTCCCTCTCCTTTTGTTTCTTGCCGAAGGTAGAATTTTTTACACAAAATTAAAAATTTGATATTGTCAAGGATAGTCTTGACAGTATCAATTGAAACTCAGTGCTTAGCACTTGAATTGCCACATAAAAAACTCCCATGAATAATTCATTGCCAATGCATTCTTCAGTCTTATTTAAGTTGCAAATAATCCAAAACTGTTCAACACACCAAACCTTCCCCATCACACTTTCTACTATAAAGGTCAGAGGAAAAGAGATTAGATCAGCACCAGAGTCATTAAATGAGTGTTACCTGAGTGGCCACTGACACTGTGTGATCTTTTACGTTCTTACCCAAATACTAAATCTGGCTTTTTCTTTTTCAATTTGTATTTTGCCCTCTCTTTTAAAAATCTTAGCAATTTTAAGATTATGTAAACTACTATTTATAATATTTTAATTTGGAAAACTAAACTTCTTTCCATTATAAAATACAAATAATGAAAAACATTTTATTTCAACAGTCATGTTCTCAGAAATTTCTGTATGTCTAAGATTCTATGAGATACTGTAAATGAGTATAATTTTTGGAAACATTTCTTCTCTAGGGAAAACACTGAAACATTTCTTTATAGGGAAAAAATTTAAAAATATTATAGGGCTATAAATAAAAGCAGACAGGTTTGCTACTGGGAAATTTCAAAATTGATAAAGATTGTCATTAATGTCTCTAAGTTCCTTTTTGTACTCTTCTATTTTCTCAAAGTATTTTTTCCCCTCTCTTCACTATGCCTGACAATCATGACAATCTCCAGATCATCAAATAATAATGCTGCTCAAAACCCGCAGTCACCCTCACTGTGAGGGAGGAAAGGAACCAATAAGAGAATAACTTTAATATGTTACACTCATAGCAGGATATGAGTTTTATTTGAACCAAAAGGAGAAAGCACTCTGACTCAATGACATAATTGTTCCAGGTGGATCTTCAGATACCATAAGCAACCATTTGCAAAGAAGAGCTTTTGCAATTCTAAAATCACCACGCCACTGTCTCACTGCCTACTACATGTATGTATCATGCCTGTTCTGATAGGCATACAATGTCACGATTTTACACTGCAGATTATGAAGCATGAAAGACAATGGCATAAGATAAAATGGCAGAATTTTAAAAGCGTACAGACTAAAAAGCATAGAAGATCAGTGAATAAACATATTAGTAGATCCTCAATACTATGGAAAAGTTTTCTGCAAAAGAGAGACCTGAATAGCTTTTTAAGAAGGGATGATTTGGATAATTGGAGAGAAAGGAGATGGAGGGAAGAGAAGGGACCCTGATAGAGGAAGAGAAGACACAAAGAATAAGCATGGAATATACAGAAGACAATTTTCCTCTCAAGAATAAATTCAAACATATCAAGTTTACCAATAGCTTTTTAGATCTAGATGATTTTCAGACTACCCAATGTGGATTGACTACATTTTTGATATAAACGGGAAAAATGTTTAACTAAATGTTTTCCCATGTTAAAAATTTACCTAATATATAAAGCATACAAAAGCATTGATAATATTTGGTCATTTTTACCATTGTCTTCAAATACAGTATTTGATTTACTATAATAAAGTTTATGAACTTGACTTGCCTTTGAATTATTAAAGTCTAATCCCAAAGCAGGATTTTAATTAAGAATGAGGATTAGGGAGTTTTTGAAATGAATTCTGGTTAGTTCCTCCACAGACAAGAGAAAACAGACATGCAATATTTTGACCTTCAAAAAACTCCCCAGGCCCACTGATTATTGATATATATTAGTCTCTGCTGACTGGATTCTGAGAATACCTAACTAGGCATATTTCATTAAAAATATCTATAGTTGGAAAAATATAAAATTTTAAAAATGCATATTTGTTTGGTTTCCTTTTTAAGACAAATATGTTTTCCTTTTTAAACAAATCTAGTTGGAGAGGTTTAGTTTTTATTCTTTCACATAAATGTAAATATTTAGGGCTATGAATTTTCCTCTGAGCTCTGTTTTAACTCCATCCCATAGGTTGATGTATTGTTGTTATCCAGAAATTCTATGATTTGTGGGTATTTTTAAAAATATTTAACCTAAGTATATTTGAGGAGAAATTTAATTAACTCTAGGTATTTTTTAATATTTTCCTACCATGTCTAGATTTATTAGACTCAGAAAATATATTTTCTATACTATTCCTCATTTTTAGATTTATAGAGCCTTTATAGTCAATTTTTTAAATAACTGTCACATGGGCATGTTCTCATTATTACAGTATTAAGTTCTATATACATATATATGTATATATATATAAAACAGTGGATTATATATATATATAACAGTGGATTATATAGATAAATCTTATAAATCTTATATATATGAAATCTTATAAATCCTATAAATCTTATATATATAACAGTGGATCATTAGCTATATAATCCACTGTCTTCTTGCTTACTTTAAGAAATATTATATCCTTAAGTATGCTTTTCTATATTTGTTCCATCTTAGTCCGATAGTAAACAGAAATCTCTGATTATTTCTAGTTCTTTTCTTAGTATCTGTCATAATTTCTAATTTATGAAAATTACTGCTACATTTTCAGGTGCATAGGTGTTATATCTTGTCACCTATACTCTTTAACATTCTAAACTGTTCTTCTATATGTCTGATAACGCTTTTTGACCTAAAGTCTATCTTATCTGAAATTAAGATCAGATTCCTGCTTTTTTATGTTTGTATTGACCTGATATAAACTTACTCTCCTTATTTTATCTTTTGGTCCTTCTGAGTTGCTTTGTTTTAAATGTGTCTCATGCAAATTAGATTTGAGTTTTGTTTTGCAATTCTATGTACAAATCCTTTTCCTTTAAATAAGTTAAGCTCCTATACATTTATTAACATGACAGGTATATTTCCTTTTACTTTCATATTATTTGGGGTTTCTTTTGGTCTATATTCACTATAGGGTATGTTTTCTTTGTATTGTATGTAGTTCTTCAGATATTTTAAAGCTTAGTGTTTTAGATTATACTGGTTATCTTTAACACATCTTTTTGTAATACTTTTGCCCCCTTTTCTACTAACTCTTTACTATGAGTAGCAATTTATTATGCTTGTACTCCCTTTTGTTAACAGAAAGGTGTCCCAATCCAGACCCCAAGAGAGGGTTCCTGGATCTCACGGAGGAAAGGATTCAAGGCAACTCCATAGAGTAAAGTGGAAGCAAGCTTATTAAGAAAGTAAAGGAATAAAAGAATGGCTACTCCATAGGCAGAGCAGTGGCATGGACTGCTTGACTAAAGATACTTACAGTTATTTTTTGAACATATACTAAACAGTGGATTATTTATGAGATTTCTGGGAAAGGGGTGGGCGATTCCAAGAACTGAGGGTTCCTCCCCCTTTGAGACTATATAGGGTACCTTCCTGACATTGCCAGGACATTTGTAAACTGTCATGGTGCTACTAGGAGTGTCTTTTAGCATGCTGATGCATTATTATTAGTGTATAATGAGCAGTGAAGATGACCAGAGGCCACTTTCATCACTATCTTGGTTTTGGTGGGATTGGCCGGCTTCTTTACTGCATCTTTACCTGTTTTTCACCATAAAATCTTTATGACCTCTATCTCGGTAAAGCTTTAGTAAACTTTTACCATGGTTTATCAACCCTTTACCATAAAATCTTTATGACCTGTATCTTGTGCCAAGCTCCTATCTCATCCTGTGACTTAGAATGCCTAACCTCCTGGGAATGTAGCCTATTAGGACTCAGCCTTATTTTACACAGCTGCTATTCAAGATGAAGTTGCTCTGGTTAGAACACCTCTGACACTTCTACCCATCTCTCCTTGTTTTCCAATTATTTTGATTAGTTATTTCCCTGTGTTGTTAAATTTGCTTAATTTTTTTACTATTAGATTTATCCAGTGGAAATTATGTTCTTTGACTTTTTTTAGATGAGGCACTGATGAGTCTATCAGTGATTATTCCTCTTAAAAACATTTTGTTCTTCTCTATATTTGGATTACTTTATAATCTCTGCTTTTTCAGAAACATGCAAAACATTCAATATTGATACTTTTTGGTTCAACTCAATCACTGTTAGCATATGTAATGGTCAGCATTAGTCTTTTTATGGAATTTTCCTCTGAAATCTTTATTTTGGTTATAGTTGATCTTTCATAAGTTTCCCCAAGAAGATATCATCTCTTCATTAAAATATTAAGTGAGACATCATTTCTTCCTTAAAAATTCCCTGGGTTGAGGGGAGCAAAGACCACCTGGTGGCCATCAAGAAGACCATCCAGAGGCAAAATTCCTTATCTGAGGAATTCAGAAGTAATTAGACTTCCTTATTATCTAAAAGCAGTATCGGATACCAGTCTTCTTTTCCACAAAGTTATAAGTAACTGGAATTTCTATACATCTCTGGAATGCATGTTTGTTTAAACTCATTGTGCAAGCCTTGCTGACATCAAGGCACCAAAATGTCTACCAATGTAATCATTTCTCATGACCTATGTGACTAGTATGATCCAAATTACCCTTAAGCTCCTGCATTAAGGTCCATAAATATCCCTAAGGAAAAATCCACCAAAGAGAGCTCAGTCCTTACTTGCTAAAGCACCTCACTGCACTCTTCCACAGTGTTCTATTTAATAAATCTTTCTTTTTCAAGCCTATACTATCAGTAAACTCTCCTTACTACACATGAGCCAACCACTTTCCGCTGCCAGGGCTCTGACACCTTGCCCGACATGGGCCGCATCTATTTGTAGATTTGAATTTGAAGAAAAGTTCTATGGTGTTTAAGTGCCCTTTCCTGGAGTATATCATAGGTGATGCTTCACTGTCTCCTGATAGTGAAATTTATGATCAAAAAGTCTATTGGAAATCGTACTGTTTTTCCCATAGAGCAACAGTGACTATAAATTGTCATATAAGCCACATTTTGAGAGTGAAAGAGGCCGCTATTTATGTTTAGTTTAGGACAACAGGCATAAACTGGAACTGTTCCAGGGTAAGTAGGCCATATGGCCTCCCCAAGTACACATGGCTTGATCTTTTGTTGTGGTTGCCTGAAATAACCTTTAGAAAATCATCTTATCTGTTGTATTCTTCACCTTACTCACTTTACCTTCATCTTCTTTCTAAATAAAAATATTCATCTCTCATTTTTATATAAATTATGTCTTAGTGTTTATCATTGTTAATTTTCTCTTAGCAATTTTTCAATATGTAGATTCATTTTCCTTTATTTCAGAATATTTTCCAATTATATTTTTAAATATCTGTAATTTCTGTTTTGTTTCTTTATTTTCCTTTCCCTATATTCTAAAGGCATCATTTTTTTCTCTAATTTCTCTATTTCTTATTTGATTTTTTTTTTCATTTTTATCCTGATTGCCCATGTGGTATATTGTTAATTAATGTTTTCCAATTAGTCATTCTTCCTGATGGCTACACTCTTTTACAGTCTCCTCCCATACTGACTCTTGGCTTAGTTAAGTGATTTGTTTTTGCCAACAGGACATCAGCGGACTTGACAAGCATAGAGGCTTAATAAGCACTTTCACAATGGGGCTTGCCCTCTGGGAATGCTACCATCACCATGCGAAGAAGCCTAGTTTAAATTTCTAGAGAAAGAAAGACCACATGTAGAAAGAGGTTCAGGCGGCCACTTGCATGAGCCCAGATGAAACCAGTAAGAGAACTGCCCATTCAAACCACAGAATCATGAGAAACGTTAGTTAAATCATTGTTTTTAGTCACTCAATGTTAGGGTTGTTATGCACTATTAGGTGACTGATAGAAAAATTGTTAGCTAGACGTGTGGCGTGACTGTAATAAAACCCAAAATGTGTGGCATTGGCTTTGGAAATAGACAACAGATAGAGGCTTGAAAAGTCTGAGGGGTACATTGGCAAAGGTTGAAGGAATGGCAAAAACAGAACATAACAAAAAAGTCAAACCCAAACAACAGCAACAGCAGCAAAACCTATTGGCAAAGGCTAGAAATAGGTTTAGAAAATTATTAGTGGCCGAAAAAAGGGCAGCCCATATTTTGTAATAGCAAAACATTTGGCAAACCTATCACATACGATTACATAGAAGCTAAAATTATACTCGATGAAATGGTAGCTCTGGCTAAGAAGACTTTCTGCCATAATGTTACAAGTGTCAATTGGCTTCTTTTTCATGCATATATTAATGCATAGTAAGAGAGACATATGCTAAAGAGACGACTGGTTTATAAGAGGAAATTAGATACAAAGAAGTGGCAGGAATTTAAGGGTTGGAAAATAAAATGACTTCACATTTCCCGATTTTCCAGTTGGAAAACTATTCTCAGTATGATAAATAGCCTCAGGGAAAAAAAAAATCAAATCAAGATTATGGATATAAGACCTCTCTTAAAATTTTTATTTTATTTATTTTTTTTTGCAGATGGGGTCTCCATCTGTTGCTGAGAGAGTAGAAAGGAAGAAACTGGTCAGGCAGGCAGTTAGGGCGGTTTCACAGTTGAATTCTTTCAACAAAAGAACAGCCTGCATGCACAGATAAGGGAACTTATGGTGTGGGCCTAAGACATGCCCACAACCATACAGATAAGAAAGGCTACAAAGGTGACTTGCCCAGACATATCCAGCAATGGAAAATTCCATCCCCTGACACATGCACAGTAAAGGGAACAAAGCAACAATATGGAGTAACTCAAGCTAAGGGCTAATGCTCATTAGGAGGATGGGGTGAAGCTACCAGAAATTTGCATGTTATGCAAATGAGACACCCAGCCCTCTTTGGTTTTCTATAAAAGCCTTTGAATTCAACTGTAAAATGGCAAACCTCTTCTGGGTCCACTCTCCACAGTAGAGAGCTTTCTTCTCTTGCTTATTAAACTTTCACTCCAACCTCACCCTTGGTGTGTCCATGCTCCTTAACTTTCCTGGCCATGAAACAAAGGACTCTGGGTACTAACTCAGGCAATGACAGACTGCTACATTGTGGTGCACTGGTGAGCCTGTAACATTGCCTAGGTTGAAATGCAGTGGCACAACCATAGCTCACTGCAACCTCTATCTCTTTTGCTCAAGCAATCCTTCCACCTCAGCCTCCTGGGTAGGTAGGACTAAGGCACATGCCACCACACCAAGTTATTCATATTTTGTAAAGACAAGGTCTTTCTATGTTACCCAAGCTGGTCTCAAACTCCTGACCTCAAGGGATCCTCTTACACTGCCCTCCCAAAGTACCAGGAGGCCTGTGAATGAACCATTGCACATTAGTCCTCTTTTTAAGACCTCAGAAAGATCAAAAGTGATTGTTAGTAGACTCTCTCAGCTAAACAAATGGGTTTCTAGAAATTTTTAAAACATTATCTCACAGCATACTGACATGCCCAAATTAGAGTGAGGTTTGTCTTAAAGAGAGTTATGGATGTGAATCCCAGTCACACTCACAAAAAATCATTAGAATTTTTCAGGTAGTTGTGTCAGTTTGAACTAAAAAGAAGAGAGTTTGAAATAAAAAGAGGTCTCTGGGACTTCATCCTTTAATATACAGAAAATTGGCTGATAAAACTACTCAGCTATTATATTTCTTAAAGAAAAATAATCTCTAAGAGAACTGAGCCAAGAGTCTACTGGGAAGAAGCAAGGCCCATGGGCAACAATAGATTAGAAAACAACTTCAGAGGAGCAGAACCAGCCTTAATTAAGGAGCATTCCCTCCCAACAAGTAAGGATTCCTAAAAACATGTGCTTAGATGTCAGAATTGTTATGGACCAGTGATTGCTGTAAATTTCCAACTCATTTTCTTTCTACGTGAGAATGTCTATTGTGGCTATACTGTTCCTGTTCCACTATTCTATGTTGGATCTGTGGGGGAAGGGGGAAAAGATAACTTGTCTTTTTGTTCATGGGTCACTGGATCAACAGAAACTGATTTTATTAGAAGTCCTCTCTCCATGGCTTCATATCTTTGGCAATAAGATCCCATTCAGGCTGAGTGTGTTGGCTCACATCTGTAATCCCAGCACTTTGGGAGGCCAAGGTGGGCAGATCACAAGATCAAGAGATCGAGACCATCCTGGCCAACATGGTGAAACCATGTCTGTACTAAAAAATACAAAAATTAGCTTGGCGTGGTGGCATGCGCCTGTAGTCCCAACTACTCGGGAGGGTGATGCAGGAGCATTGCTTGAACCCGGGAGGCGAAGGTTGCCCTGAGCGGAGATCGCACCACTGCACTCCAGCCTGGTGCCTGGCTACAGAGCAAGACTCTGCCTCAAAAAAAAAAAAAAAAAAAAAAGATTCCATTCAACTTGGCAAACACTCATTGATACTTACTGAGATTCAGAGCACGTGTTAAACTTTGCATCAGACATCAGAATGAAAAAACTACATCTGAGGAGCATTTTCTGTATTCAGATGTAATGCACAAAATCATAGCTTTTGAGCCTGAATGTACTCCAACATAAAATCATTAGAGCCAGCTGTGGGTAGCTCATGCCTGCAATCTCAAAACTTTGGGCGGCCAGGCTGGAAGGATGACTTGAACACAGGAGTTTGAGACCAGCCTGGGCAACATAGTGAGACCCCATCTCTACAAAAGTTAAAACAAAAACAAAAAAAAACTGCTGGGCATTGTGACATGCTTCTATAATCCCAAATATTGGGAAGCTTAGGTGGGAAGACTGCTTGAGCCTGGGAGGTTGAGACCACATTCCAGTCTGGGGGACAGAATGAGATCCTGTCTTAAAAAACAAACAAATAATAATTAGGACCAAATTGCAGGTTGCATTATATTATTACATTAATAGTTCTCAGTGAATCATACTTCCTATACTGCCCTGAGTAGGTTTCTTCCACCTTGACTCTGGACTTGGCCATGTGATTTTTTGGCTTTTCTTTCCTTTTAAATTTCTTTCTTCTCTTTTCTTTTTTTTAAATTTTGTTTTGGCTTTGTTTTTTTGCAAATGGAATACCAAAAAATATGACATAAGTAAGGGAATAATAAGTACTTGTATATTTGAACTCCTCCTTTCTGAATGTTGCCATGACCATTATGTGAAGTCTGGTCTAGATTCATTAAAGGTGAAAGACCATGCTGAGACAATGTCTCGGCTGTACCAGCCACCTCAGTAGGTCTCGGCGCACAGAAAACCCACAGCTGATGCCACTTCATGAGAAACTTAGGCAAGCCAAGCAGAACAACTGTCCAGCCAGCCCTTAAAATTGAGAGAGAGAGAGAAAACCTCATTATTTAAGATGACTAAGCTTTGAGATGGTTTGTTATATAACAGATAAAAGAGTTTCTTATTCTACTTATCATCTCCTTTGGCTCCTTGGAATTTAATCTTCATTTCTCATTTTTTTTCTTTTTTTCCTCTATATTTTTCCAATATCGATTTCATCTCCTTCTGTTACTTAGCTTTGATGGCAGGCCTTCTCTTCCCTGAATTCTTTACTTCTACTGAGTGTTTTCCTTCAGAGCTGCTGTTGATAGTCTAAGACTGTTCATTTGATATTTTAAGAATCTTATTAGAATATCAAGTAACACATTTCTTTCTGTTTTCTGGCCACATTTTGCCTTAAGTATGTTGTTTTTCTTTATTTTTCTTTTGGTAAGGAAGCTTTCATTGATATTTTACACATTTTAAAATAACATATTTGTATAGCTGTTAAACTAGTTCCTTTAATTTAGAATACCAATAAGTTAGATTTTTACTAGAATATTTACTTTCAAGAGATAAGGGATAATGCAGGGAAGGGAAAGGTCACCCTACTGGCTGCTATAGAACAATCTCTTTTGTATATCTCCTTTATTCCTTTATATTTATATAATCTTATTCTATGAAGCCAGCATCATCTTAATACCAAAATCTGGCATAGATGCAATGAAAAAAGAAAACTTTAGGCCAATATCCCTGATGAACATAGATGCAAAAATTACTAACAAAATACTAGCTAACTGAATTCAGTAGCACATCAAAAACTCAATTCATCACAATCAAGTAGGCTGAGAACCAAATCAAGAAGACAATCTCATGTATAATAGTCACAAATAAAATAAAATATCTAGAAATTCATCTAAGGAGGTGAACCATCTCTACAGGGAGAAGTATAAAATACTGCTGAAAACAATCAGAGAGGACACAAATGGAAAAATATTCCATGCTCATGGACTAGAAGAATCAGTATTGTTAAAATAACCATACAGCCCAAAGCAATTTGCAGATTCAATGTTATCTGTATCAAAATTTTCAGAGAATTAGAAACATTTATTCTAAAATTCATTTAGAACCTAAAAAGTGCCAAAATCGCCACAGCAATTCTAAGCAAATTAATTAATTAATTAAGTTGGAGGCATCACATTACCTTACTTCAAACTATACCATAAGGCTACAGTAACCAAAGCAACATGATACTGGTACAAAAACAGACACAAAGGCCAATGAAACAGAACAGAGACCCAGAAATAAACCCACACAAGTACAACCATATGATCTCTGGCAAATTTGGCAAAAATAAGCAATGGGAAAAGGACTTCCTATTCAGTACATAGTGCTGAGATGACTGGCCACCCGTGTGCAGAAGAATGAATTTGGAACCTCACCTCTCACATTACATAAAAATTAACCTCAGTGGATCAAACACTTAAACATAAGTCCTCAAACTATAAAAATCCTAGAAGGAAACCTAGATAATACCCTTTTTGACATGGGATTTGGCAAAGAATTTTTGGCTAAGGCCCAAAAAGCAATTGGAACAAAAATGAAAAAAGACTAGTGGTACCTAATTTAATTAAAGAGCTTCTGCACAGCAAAAGCTAATACCAACGGAGTAGACAAACAGTCTACAGAATGGGAGAAATGCAAACTACGCATCTGATAAAGGCCTGACATCCAGAATCTACAAGGAACTTAAATCAACAAGCAAAAAACAAAAAATCAAATTAAAAACTGGGCAAAGGACATGAACAGACAACTTTCAAACGAAGATATACAAATGGCTAACAAGCACATGAAAAAATGGTCATCACTAATCATCAGATAATTGCAAATCAAAATCACAGTGAGATATCATTTCACATCAGTCAGAATGGTAATTATTGAAATGTGCCAGCATTTTAAAACATTACTTTCTTAGGTCTCTACCATTAATCCTATGATTCACTTATTTTTGTTGATTCAACATCAGTTGTAGTCACTAAAGTACACTGCCCCTGAATTTTAAATTTATTTATAATATTTAACTTATAATATTTATATATTACTTTAATAGTATTAATTTATAATATTTATATATTACTTTAATGGTGTTGTGTGAGATCTGCTACTTCTTATTCCACTTTGTGTAGCATAAAAGTCTCATTTGATCAGCCTGGGCATGGTGACTTGCACCTGTAATCTCAGTACTTTGGGAGGCCAAGACAGGTGGATCACTTGAGGCCAGGAGTTCGAGACCAGGCTGTCAACATGGCGAAACCTCGTCTCTTCTAAAATCCGAAAACACTGCCAGGTGTGGTGGTGCACGCTTGTAATCCCAGCTACTCTGGAGGCTGAAGCATAAGAATCACTTGAACCCAGAAGGCAGAGGCTGCCGTGAGCTGAGATTGCACCATTGCACTCCAGCCTGGGTGACAGAGCAGGACACGAAACAGAAAAACTAATTCGATCTAAGCCCTTCATATGGTAGTCTTCATTTAGGCAGGGTCCCCTTTCTAGAAGTAAATAATTTCCAGAGACTTTTTAAATCTGTACTCGAAATACCTCCTCCATACTCTATTCTTCCATTGCCCCATCATCTCTCCTTCCCACAAAAGGCGCAAGTATGGCCTGTCTCCGCTGATCCCACTGTTTTTAAAAGTACTTAACAATAATGGAGTTTACAAGTTTTATATATATCTTAATTTTACAGAAAATGAGACTCTTGTTTCATCTTCTATGCATTTAAGTTTTCTAGAGAAATGAGAAAATGAAAAACTAGGCTGCCATCATGATCATTTGGGAAGCCTCCTCATATCTTTTTTTTTTTTTTTGCACTAAGATTCAATTCAACATAGCAAACACTCGTTGATACTTGCTGTGATTCAGAGCTTGTGCGTTGCATCGGATACCAGAATAAAGCCCAATTAAAGCCATCTAAGACATCAGAGTCCAGAATTAAAACTTGACAGAGTTATGCATATTTACAAATAGGTGCAATGTCAGTTGAAAGATTCTCAACCACCAGGTATAAGAAAAGACTCTTGGTCCACATAAAATTAGATAATTGGTGAATATTTGATATTAAACAAATTAAAACTTAAGATTATGCTCTGCATGATTAAAGAACATAGAATCACTAACATTGCATTATTCTAATGCCTGGTATATCTTCTCATTGTTAGGAATCAATAAAAACATACCCTGTCTTTACAACTATGGTTATTAGCTTTGTTGATAACAAGTCTGTCTTAAGCTAGAAATACTGTACATTTCTCATTTTAATCAGAATGTTGGTGTATTGGGACACAGAATGATGGTAGTTTTCACAAGGCAAGTTTTCAGCAGAAGCAGCATAGACTACAAATCTAAAATATTGCTGTACTTTCTTCTATCTAAAAGAGGAAAAAAGAGAGTTTATATATTTTCCATGAGCTCCAACCTGGATTTTAAGAGGTTGAAATGTACTGATACTCAAATTTCTGCAACACAAAAGTTTTATCTTGAAACAGTCTATAAGATCTCTTGCCACATTGCCAAGCTAAACAAATGAATATTGAAGTTTATTAAAACCACATGCTGTAGAAATTTTGGAGCTTTCTCTTTGGTCAGAATGAAGAAAACTGAGTCAGTTCTTCCATAGCTGTTCAGAATCATTGACATCCTTTCAAAACCATGTAGCAGGTACTGGAAGATTGGCAGCCCCACTGTCCATGATTAATATACAAATGATAAAATCTATGGATGATTCTAAGGGCAGCAAGTCCCTGGTTTTAATATATCAAGAGGTCTTTTTGAAAACTGAATAGGTTGTCGACATGTCTGAATTATGGAAAACATTTCTTGCCGTCTAAACTTCAACTGGCAGAAAAATTTCATTTATTGGGGCACATATGGAGCAACTTTAGTTATTGACAACAATGCATTGCTATTATGTTGGAGAAGAACGGAGACACGTAATTCACTTTGACTCACTATTTCATATATCAGTGTTCAGGGTCCACAAAATCTCTTCAATAGTCCTGGTAGAATTAGTGAATAAGCCCATGCAGGTTGATGAGATTTATCAAAGCCAGGGTCTTAAATTACTATTTACGGGCTTTTTTTTTTTTTAAAGTCAAAATCTAATACTAAGTTCTTCTCTGCTACACAGAATTCTACTGGCTTCCTAGGGGAAAAAAATACTTAGGGGAAAAAAATACTTCAATGAACTTCAGGAAAAATTTTTTGCTTTTTGTGAGTGAAGGGAAAACCCATTTTCAGAACACTTATGAAGAGAGATTTATTCATAGAATCCTTGGAAGATATTTTTGGCCACATGAATGAAGCAGATCTTCTGAATCAAGGGCTGCAATTAACTATTTTGAATGATACTAAAACTCTGTGAACAATTCCAGATAAACTGCCATTTTAGAAGAGGGGTTTGGATGCAAACAACTTTGCAAACTTTGAAATGTGGGAGGAAGAACTTCTGAGGACTGGTGTCCAGAATAACTGAGCATGCAGATTTTTATGCAGTCAAAAATCTGCATAAACATTCTGCAAATTTTAAAGGCAGTTCTGTTCAGATACCTTTTAAATTTCCTCTCTTACTATCAAATATTGCAGTATTTTGCAGTATTTTAAATTTTTTTTAAATATTTAAGTCTTAGATCCTTTGGATATTATTTTGCTATATTATGTGAGGAAGGAATCTAATTTTTTTCCACAAAGTAAATATTCTGTATTTTATTTGTTGAGTACATGCCTTTCTTTTTGTCAGAGGCTTTAAAAAAATTATATATCAAGTTATTCTATGGCAAAGGCATTTTACCACATAATAAATTTCTGATATGAAAGAACAGGAGGAAAGAAAGAAGGACAAAAGGAAAAACAGGAGAAAGGAAATAAAGGAAGATCAAGAAAGAAGAGAAAGAACATCAGGCATTGTGCTAAGGGATTTTACATAAACTGAATATAACTTACATTTAAATAAATCCAGTTTTATATAGTTTTATGAACATCTTTTACAAATTAGAAAAATAAAGTTCAGAAAAGTTATTAGCCAATTTAGGCAGAGATATGTAGGCAGATTATCCCGCCAAAATTATTATGGAAAACTAATCCATTGTGATAGGATATTGGATGTAATATATTCTATGGGCCTATGTATTTACTCTGATTTTTTTAAATACATTGAAATTTCATAAAAACATGATTTAACATGAGCTTTTATTAACTCACATAACATAGAGCTAGGGCATCATTAAAAATACGTTAAACAATTTCAGCTTTGCCCTTACTCATCTCGTCTTTGTTGCTACCTGTGTGTTATTGGATGCCTCTCTCTCAAAGACATTGGCTGAAGATATGATCATCACCACCTAGTTCCCATAGCCTAGATTTGTAACATTCTGGAGATTGAAGAACTGTCATTTCTTGGTGCTCTGATACCTCAATCTTTCAAATAAATATAGTCGTGCTGATGGCATGTTTTTAAAAAGTCAAAGTTATCTTTCAGAATTTGTATTATTTTATTTGAAATAAGTGAAATTTGAAAATAATTGTTGAAAATTTTTGGTTTTGAAACTTCATATGTTAGATTAAACCTTCAATAGTTCTCCAGTGAATCTTCATTTAATGTCCACTAGAATCTTTTCTCTAACTAGTACTTAGACAAAGCTTCTTCGAGAGTATTTTCTTCTCTCAGCCATATGGAAACAGTCTTGTGGGAAAAAAAAGTCAAGAGTCTATCACTTCATTCAACATATATATTTGAACAGACATCATATATGTAGATCTCCTGTATGAAAGTATTGGGTTGTACAATATATTTTGTTTGACATATTTTTAAACACATATGAATCTCACAAAAATATTTTATACAATTATTCAGGAACAAAATTATCTTTATTTCTCATTATGAAAATTGAAAGCACATACACAGTAGATATAAAGGCACAATAAATCCTTATCTACCTATCACCTAATTTCAACAATTATCAACATTTGGCCAATTGTGTTTTATCTGCATACCCATAAGCATTCCCACTCCTTATACTGGGCTCTTGGAAAGCAGATTCTAGGTATTATTTCACTAATAAATACTTCAGTATGTGTTGCTAAAAGATGACATTTTTTAAAAGCACACGTCACAATGCCATTATCACCCCAGAATATTTAAAATAATTCCTTAACATAATAAAATATCCAGTCAGTGTATAAGTTTTCCTGATTGTCTCACAGGGATTGTTTTAGAATTGGTTTGTTAAATCAGTATCCAAAGTCTTAATATGGAACATGGTTGATTTTTTTCCTTAAATCTCTTATAATCAGCTCATTTTGTTTTATTTCTCCCCCAGTCATTATTGTATAGCAGCATTTCAAAGAGTTCACATATTTCTCTCTGCAGATGTAATACAATTTATTCAAACATTTATTATTGAGCATTTAGCTTATTTCCAATTTTTCTTCTATTAAACAATGTTTCAATGAATATGCATATAGATAAATATTTGAGCACACCTAGAATTATCCTATTAGGATAAATTCTTAGAAGTGGAATGCCTCATGGGTTTTTTTTAAGCTTTTGATACAGCTTGTCAAATTACTCTTCAAAATGATTGAGCTAATTTACACTCCTACCAGCAGTATGAGCATATCTATGCCCCCACACCCTCATCAACACTGCATAATATCTTCATTTTAAATATTTGCCAATTTGATAGACCAAAAAGGTAGCTTGCAGTTTTAATTTGCATTTTTTGGATTAATAGAAAGAGTACCCTGAATCTTTGAATCCTTGTTCAGTGCTTACTGAGGCCATAAAACCACTTTCTGATAAGTCCACAAAGGAGATATATGTTTAAAGGGTAAAGCCAAGAAAATGCAGACTTTCAATTACTTGCCTTAAGCAGAAATTCTGGCACCAGTAAGTCTGTAAACTGAAAGGATTTTTAAAATATCTTTATTTTCCTTGTTATAAGGTATGTTTAGGCACTTTTTAAAATACAGTCTTTCCTTTACTTAATCTCCCTAGAATGATGACACTTTCCAATTGGGTTGTAGCTCTAAACCCCACATATCGCATCAGATACACCATTCCAAAAATGCATGGTTCCTAAATATCCCTTAACTTTTTGACAGACACAGACACAGACAGACACACACACACACACACACACACACACACACACACACACACACACACACACACACACCAACCTCAATATTAGGGCCAAATTGTTATTTCGAATGTTCCTGCTCAGAAACAATGTTTCTCCTTCCCTAAGATAGCAGTCCTTGGGAGTGGGAGTAAAACAGAGTGGTACAGATTCTGGTAGGAAAGAACTGACTTGTTCAAGAATATAGGATGTGCAGCCAACAGTAAGGTTAAACGTTTTGTCTGTATGTTTTCTGGTCATTAGAATATGTCTTTTGTGAAGCACCTGTTCATTTTCCTTGCGGATCAATGAATGATGAACAAATGAAAGAATGAATAATCACACTTTGGGTACAGTCCTTCAACCAGTTACAAATCAACCAAATTGCACTGTCTTTCACAGCCCATATTTCATTCCCTTGTCAGCCTTTATTGCAAGATCTATCCAGTCGGTAGCCATCTATTTTAAAGCAGCCTTTCATGTCTAACTTCTTTCTCAAAATTCTTTAAAGCAACTTAGATAGTCGGAGTCATATCTCTGTGTACCATCTAAATGAGGCCAGGCAAGATCCTACTGGTCTAAACAGCAATAGACCAAAGATCACAGGATTATTGACCACAGTTTTGCTTTCTTCAAAGTTGTATATTTCAAAGGGTCCCTCCTTTGGAGAATAACCTAACTGTATAGACCCTCCACTTTTATACAATTCACTTCCCCTCATTCAAGCTCTCCCTCCACCAGTGATTCTCTTTCTCTTGGGTAATCAATCTCACTCTGAGAAGAACTGCAGTAACAAAGTCCTTCATCCCATCTTTTCATAACTGACTTAAATATGAAACAGTTTTTGTTGTTTGTTTCTTATAGTCCTTAATTTATTCAAGGAAGTAGTGTTCTGTAGAAAACATAGACTTGAAATATTACAGTAAACTGGCAAATAATCTTTTAAGACAAATCATACTGTACACTGTCAACAGTTTTATATGATAAATAGTAGGTAGGTAGATAGATATGATTTGATATATGATTTTTATGGCCTATAGAACAGCATTTCCTAAATGGAGCTCCATAGAGCCCTAGAACTCTTAGATTATTAATCTACATGCTCAAAAGTGCAATTTTTTTAATGGTCATATGCATTTTGGAAACGTTTCTTGCATTTATTTCACTTAAGATTTATAATGTATAGTATATTAAGCTCTCTGAGAAATTTTGCATTGAAGAAACCTTACCTCATTTAACCAGATGTTCCCACTTTTATTTAACTACAGAATTAAGTATTTTAATTTTTTTACCTTCATTTGATTTAATAGGATTACCCATTAAGAATTTCTGCAGAATTGTTTGGGACACACTGGTATAACATAAGTGAACATATCTGGAATGACATATGAGAAAATGTTCTAGACTCAGTACAGCTTTTTGGTCATTTTTCTTACCTCCTTATTACTCTCCATGGAGAGTTTGGGAGAGAGCAATAAGGAGGTAAGAAAGTGCAAGGGGGCACACTGTCTTCATTAATATCAAATACTTTAAGTTTCCTTGAACACAATTTGTTTTAGAGTACTCTGAAGTATTTTTACATGCTGTCTACTGTCTCTAAAACATTCTCCCTCAATTTCATCTGCATATTCCACCACATTCTTTAACACTCTAGATCATATGACAGTTATTCAGAACGACCTGCTATGATACCAAGTTTTATACTCTTTTCATCTTGGATATCATAGAATTAAATATAACCCTTTATAATATTCTTATCAATACTACACTCTCTATATATTTGTCTGTTTCCCACTTTAGACTGCTTTTTTTCCCCCTTAAGTTCAGGGGTCACACATTATTTTATACTCACTGACCAATGGCATGTCTGACTATAGAAGGTAATCCATGTCTTTTTCATAAGTTTATTCCTTTGCTAATTCAACAAAGATTTTTTTTCCATTGTGTCGTATCATGTATTCTGTTCATTTTCATCCCTTTGTACTCTCTCAAGATTGCATTGTGCTTTCTTAATAGAAGGCAAAAATAGTGTGTTTTCTATGAAAATTATGAAAAGCTTGTTTGCCTAATGTCTGGGTATTCTAAGTTGTGGGATACATGTGCAGGATGTGCAAGTTTGTTACATAGGTAAACATGTGCCATGGTGGTCTGCTGCACCCATCAACCCATCATCAGGTATTAAGCCCAACATGCCTTAGCTATATTTCCTCAAGCTTTTCCTCCCCCACCCCACCTCTCAACAGGGCTAAGTGCTCCCCTCCCTGTGTCCATGTGTTCTCATTGTTCAGCTCCCACTTATAAGTGAGAACATGTGGTGTATGATTTTCTGTTGCTGCAATAGTTTGCTGAAGATAATGGCTTCCAGTTCCATCCATGTCCCTGCAGAGGATGTGATCTCATTTCTTTTTATGGCTGCATACTATTCTATGGTGTATATGTACCACATTTTCTTTTTCCAGTCTGTCATCGATAGGTATTTGGATTGATTCCATGTCTTTGCCATTGTAAATAGTGCTGCAATGAACATATGTGTGCATGTCTTCTGCACAACAAACGAAACTGTTATCAGAGTGAACAGGCAACCTACAGAGTGGGAGAAAAAACTGCAATCTATCCAAACATCTGAGTATTCTGTTAGGTTGGCTGTTATTGCAGCCAGGGAATTATAAACTCTCAGAATTAAAAAGCTATTCAAGCTATCTAGTTCTTCTACTCTTGTCTCTTCATTTATTGCAGTGCTTATTTGAATTTTTTTTTTGTCTTTTAAAAAATCTACATGCTCAAAAATGCATTTTTTATGGTGATATGCATTTTTGAAATGTTTCTTGTATTTATTTCACTTAAGATTTATAATGTATAGTATATTAGTATATTAAGCTCTGAGAAATTTTGCATTGAAGAAATCTTACCTCATTTAACTAGATGTTCCCACTTTAACTACATAATTAAGGATTTTAATTTTTTTACTGTCATTTGATTTAATGGGATTATTCATTAATAATTTCTGCAGAATTGTTTGGGATACACTGGTATAACATAAGTGAACATATTTGGAATGCCATATGAGAAAATGTTCTAGATTCAGTACAGCTTTTTGGTCATTTTTCTTAGCTTCTTATTACTCTCCACAAAGAGTTTGGGAGAGAGTGAGAAGGAGGTAAGAAAGTACATTTGAAGAAAAAGTCCCTCTGCTATCATTATCAACTCAGATACTCAGAAATCTGAATCCCACCCAGAAAACCTCATTTTTAATGTTTCTATGTTTAATTTTAGACACTCTAGTTAAGGAAATAAAATATCACATATTGTGTGAATTATCTGCATTATCTCAGCCTGGAATCAGCAACCAGATGCAAGAATTTCATGAAGTTAGAGTGAATGACAGTCATTCTTTAAGGGTATGGGGCATAACCTATGTTATATAATTTTAACTTAATTACTTAATCTAGTCCAATACTAATAGCTAATGCCCACTGCTAATTTATTCCCATTCATTAATTGATCCATCACTGCATTCAATGAACTATACAGTAAAATAGGCACTGACCGCTTATTGCAGGCATGATGGTATATAAGACACATGTTACTTATCAACATCATCCTTAACATTAAGGTCTCTGAGATTCCACATAGGTCAAGGGCATGCATAGTAGTAACTTAGAGAAACTAATTGCCTTAAGGAAACTTTTTAGAGATGAAAAAAAAAAAACCCCATCAAACTTAGATGAACTTAGTGGGAAATTGGTCCACTGAGTATATATGTAACATACTGCTATGATCTCACTATGTGTCCCCACTCAAATCACATCTTGAATTGTAATCCCAATTATAATCCCCACATGTTGCAGGAGGGAATTCTGGGAAGTGGCTGAATTATGGGGGCAAGTCCCCCATGCTGTTCTTGTGACAGTGGGTGAGTGAGTTTTCACAAGATATGATGGTTTTCTGAGGGGTTTTCCCCCACCTGCCTCGCTCTGCACTTCTCTTATTCTTATCCATCCTGCTGCCATGTGAAGAAGGAGATGTTTGCTTCCCCTTCCACCATGATTTTAGTTTTCTGAAGACTCCCCAGCCCTGTGGAACTGTGATTCAATTAAATCGCTTTCCTCTATAAATTACCCAGTCTTGGATATTCCTCATAGCAGCATGAGAATGAACTAATACATATACAAACACTGGATTATTGTATATCTCTGTTGTCCAATAGATTAATGATGAGCCACAAGTGGTTGTTGGATGCTTGAAATGTGGCTTTTTTTTTTTTAGATGGAGTCTTGCTCTCTCACAAAGCTGGAGTGCAGTGGTGCAATCTCGGCTCACTACAACTCCAATCTCCTGGGTTCAAGTGATTCTCTTGCCTCAGCCTCCTGAGTAGCTGGGACTATAGGCATGCACCACCATGCTTAGATAGTTTTTTGTATCTTAGTAGAGACAGGGTTTCACCATGTTGGCCCAGGGTGGTCTCGATCTCTTGACCTTGTGATCCGTTCGCCTGGGCCTCCCAAAGTGCTGGGATTATAGGCGTGAGCCACCATGCCTGGCTGAAATGTAGCTATTTTTAATTGAGGTGTGATGCACGTGTATAACACACATGTAATTCTGAAGCCAGTGTAAAAAATAGTGTAAAGCATGCCATTAATAATTTTAAATGTTAAAATAATAATGTTTGAGATATACTGAATTAAGTAACACATTATTACCATCGATTTCACTTGTCTTTCTTTACTTTTCTCATGTGGCTATCAGATCATTTTTTAAACTCTTATTTTAGGTTTAGGGTTACATGTGAAGGTTTGCTATATGGTTAAATATGTATCACGGAGGTGTGCTGTACAGAATAGTTCCTCACCCAGGTATTAAGCCCAGTATCCAATAATTATCTTTTCTGCTCCTCTTCCTCTTCCCACCCTCCCACTTCAAGTAGACCCCAGTGTCTATTGTTTCTTTACCTGTATGGTTTGCCTCACATCTCTATGGCCATCATTGTAGAGATTTGTATCCACAGCAGGTATCATCGGTTTTCTCACACATCTATTCCTATGATATATTCCTGTAATGTAAAAGCTAGAACTGATAATTACTATCTCTAAAATTTCTTGCAGCTGTGGTTTCAGACATGATGTACTCCCATGAATTAGAAACATGAGAAAGAGACAAATTAGGACTACAGAGAAGAGATATGGACTACAGACACTTACTTTTTTGGTCTAAATCATCAAAGTAGTAACAGGGTTCCGAGCTAGCAGCTGCATTGATGGATTCCTAATCCCACAGGCAAATGTCCAGATTATGGCAGAATAATAAACCCCCTTCAGGGTTCATTTCTATTATAGAACTGCAGGAATCACTCTTAGAATGTTTTTTAGCCTTGTCATCTTCTGTATAAGTCATTTAAGAACCTTTAAAAGCCCTGAGTCTTCTTAAATTAGCTAGGGTTGATTCTGTTCTTTGCAAATTGAGCACTTTCCAAAACAGCATTGGTGGAATAGACATCATCCGAAACACTAAATATACAAGTTAAAGCACACATACATACAAATCACTTGTTAGTATCTGTTTCTCTGTTGTCTCTTACAGGTACAAACAGGTATAGATGAGCATTTAATAATCATTGAATGTATTTAGATAAAGAAATACAATCAAACAAATGACATAAAATCACGTTATGATTTTAATATGACCTCTTTATTTCTAAAGTTTAAGCCAAGATCAAATAAACTCTAAAGAATTGCAAAAATCACATTATTTTCTATAATGTGTATATGGATATATTTTTTTTCTTAAGAAGTGAGTCATCAGCTGGGCCTTAAGTATTCTTCCTTATATCAGAAGTTCAGTTTGTTATCTCTTTCCATTTTAATGACTACACACATTGCTTTTTATATGACAGAACTAATTCAAGCCTTTTAGAAATAGCAGCAGAGTTTCAGATAAGGACATGATCCTGATTTATCTACCTAAGGGCTTGAAATCTTGGTTTATCATTAAGTTTATGGCTTGACACATTATCAGGAAAATCAGAAAGCATTCTGTGAAAGTCCCATAAAGTTCGCATAAAGCTAAATCTGGCCATGATCAAGCATCTGTAGGTGGAACAAACGGCAAATGCACTGAGGATTGAGCTGGACCGCTCTCCCACTGGCCAAAGTCTAAGTCAGAACTTCCTTAAGACCCTAAGTGCTGCAGTTCAGAAAAAGCAGCAAATGATGCCGTACAATTGAAAACAACAACAACATTAGCACCGAAGGGTTGTCTAGTTTAATGTTTCCAGATAATTAGCTCTAAAAGAAGACTTTGAATTTTCTGTGCTTTTTCAGCATGCAAATTTTTAGCTTTCCAAATCAGTGGTAATCATACTAATAACTACTTTGTGAAAATAGAAGAGATGTACTTCTATAACCATTTGCAGTCTCAGTCTGGCCACTCTTCTGCATAACTCTTTTCCATTTTTAGCCACTATTCCAACTGTGATGTCATTGCCCCACTCGTCACACACTTACTGCCTAGCGTCCATAAAGCAGAAAGGGTGAGCTGAAGAACTGCAAAAATGTCAGTGTGCAGATTTTCTTGCTTTTATGAGGTCTGACTTTATAAAGGGGAAGAGGAACAGAGAGTGGCTAGAAGAAGAGGCAGCATTAAGTGAGAGATTTTTGGTGCATTCCTGAGTGTATGAGAGTTCACATGCATGTACATGTTAAGATCAGAGACAAAAGAGTAGGTAAGATTGGTAAGAATGACCCAAAAGAGAGATAGGATGAAGATGCAGAAGAGAGGAAATGAAGCTTTGGGGAACTGAGTTTTTCCTCACTTAAGTCATTGTCCTTATGGTAAGCAGTGCTGCTATAAGGCTCTGTTTAACTCGGAGAAATAAAACTTTATGAAATAGAATTTTAAAAGTCATTCGCATCTGCAGAGACCTAACTCAGCCTGTAGGCATGATTAATACTCCAGTGGAACTGACCCAAAGTGAAATCACTACAGCCTATATGGCTCATGTGTTGGAATGATTCATTCCTACAGGAAATAGAGGGAAAAGGAGAATTGTATAAATACAGTGATCAATCCAAAAGAGGAACTGGAAAGTTTAAGACTCATCTTTAGCTGCCAGTGGGGGCTATCCACAGATCCCAACATATATAGCACTGATGTCAATTAATCTCTTAATGCAGAGCAATACTTCTCTCTGACCTCATAACTCAAGTCCTTACCTGGATTTAATGTTGCCATGACAAAGTACTTCAGCTTTAGTAACAACCCACAGAGGCTTAACAGCTGTGCCAGTAAAGTCCCTGGAGACATATCGCCTTATTGCCATTAATCACATTGAGTAGCTGGGCCATATGAATAATCTCTCCTTTCATGGAAGATTTTAAAAATATAATATTTTTATTTTGTTTTTTTGGGGGCTTTTTTTGCCACAATCCATACCTCATATCCCTCTTTTGGTGTCCTCTGAAATCTTCTCCAATCTCCAAAAAGTCAGTGTATTAGGAAAATCTCCAGATCACTTTAAAATATCTATCCAAGAAGGATTGCCCCACCTACTTCCTAAAAACTGATATTTTTCTCCCTCTACAAACCAGACTCCCATTCATTACTGCACTGGCTTGAAGCTGATGTTAGGAAGAAAGCAATGTTCTGAAATATTTTTGGAGTATGGCTGATTTTTAAGGAAATTTGGTCTGTCACTGGACGTTCTCAGAGACTTGAGCCTTTTTGATTATAAATGCTGAAAAAGAGATTCCTATTCTTGGTGGGAGGCTGGACTGGACCTCTGAGGTCTTTTCAATCTCTAAAATTGGAAGTTATGAGTAACCTGTGGACAACTCAACTTTCTCAGTGTAATACATGTTTTTAAAGAGAAGGTTGAGATGAGGAATATAGAGTTAGGTTTCAGGGGCCCATTCCCAGCTCAGAAACTGTTGGATGTTGGAGGGAAGACAGATCATATTTCTATTACTATTTCCACACCTGACTTAACACCAGCCCCAGGAAGACAGTAATATATCATATTTTTACTCAGTCAGGGTCAGATAAAGTCTATAAAGTTCAACAAAATGCCAGAGCTATCATCATTTTTCTCTTCTCAATGTACCACCCAGGTCTCTGGGATTTTGACTCAATTACAATATAATTTAGGGCCAGGAAAAGAAGAGAACAGGACTGCTGTTAGTCCTGAAATTGGAATAGAGTTGTTCTGTGAGATATCAGCAATTGTGGACAGTTAAACCATTTGAGTTAACATCTCTACCTCCCTGGCATTTAGCTGTTGGTTGAACATGTTCTAATGTGGTAGCAAGAGCTGCAGCAACTGTAAGGAAATCACAGCCACCAACAACCAACTGGATAAATCAAGGACTGAAGCTGGGATGAAAAAGTCAGTGTTTAACAGCTCTGGGCTCAACAGGTGTTCTTAGGACAGACTAGAAGGAAGGAGGAGAGGTGTTATAGAGGAAGTCACAAGAAAATGAATAAGCCTTTACATAACAGAGCTAATAAGATTTCCTTCTTCAGAAAACATGTAATTTGCTTTCCTTTTCCAGCCAAGATACTTGAGATATCTTATCCATTATTATCCAAGGCCATTTCTTCAGCAGATGAGAAATGACATATCTCAGTTGGACTCAAGATCACTCAACTCGGCATTAAGAATGATTCCTTACATTTTTTGAGCATAATTATCTCCCGTGGAGATGTAATAAGAAGCAACTTTCAGAACAAACTCAGTCCTAACTCAGGCCTGGATGCGGTGGGTGATACTGGCATTCTCCAATGTAATTTGAAATTTAAAATAGTCTCACTTGGGCCTGGATTTCTGTAACTATTGTAAGAATGTATTTTGGTTCATGAGGCTTAGGATGTGAAAGCTTGGTCAAGATACTAGAAAACCTCACAGACAATGTTCACACTTGGACCCTGCCATTCTGTCTTATCAGTTAACTT
The DNA here is from genome assembly GCA_004027715.1 of Plecturocebus donacophilus. Taxonomy (NCBI): domain Eukaryota; kingdom Metazoa; phylum Chordata; class Mammalia; order Primates; family Pitheciidae; genus Plecturocebus; species Plecturocebus donacophilus. The sequence goes on from PVKP010007377.1 coordinate 59,725, forward strand.
CCTTATAGAAAGATTATCAGTAAGAATACAAAGCACTTAAGGCTGTGTAGGGTTCTCCCAGAAGCTGAGCAGGGGAGCCAGAGAGAATAAGTCAATAGGTAGAATATAGTAACTTGAATAAATGTGAAAAACTGTCAATGTTTGGGTAGCATTTTTCTAAAGAGCCCTGGTAGAAATCCCACCTGAGACAAATCAATCATATAAAATGCACAAATAATAGCAGTGTTTATAAATATCCTCTACATTATTAGTAAAAATAACTCTATTGAGCAAGCTTAAAGGAGAAACAAAAACAATTTCTTCAGTGAACAGAGACCTGCTTAGTGCCCAGTTGGCCAGTGTACCTGGAATGCCAACTTCCTCCTTGGCTGATGCCTCTAGGATGGCCTCCCTGTGGTCTGAATTCCTGCCTTCGTTTTCCTTTCCCCTTCTCCAACAAGATCAGTGTGCTTTACTTTCACAATCATGCATCAAGTAACAGGGCAAGGGCATGTACAGAGGGGACTATCTCTGGAAGGTAGGATTGGCAGGTGTCAGTGTACTTATGCATGGACAAAGGAGTAAGTTTTTAGTGAACTTAAACTCTATAGAACCATTTCGATAGAGTGAACTTATATTCTATAGAACCATTTCTTTCGAATATGGATTGAGAATCTTGAAATATAAGGGAATTTGCAGACCACAGATAGTAAATTAGGTTACTTAAATTTTGACTAAGATTCTCAAAGAGAATGGATATCTTCTGGCAGATTCACAGGCAGTATAGAAAATGATTCCTTTCACCCTTTCTAAAGACTGATTAGTCCCATTCTCTATCTTTAGAGTGTGTACCTTCCTGAGATCTAAGACACTGTCTCTAACAGCCTAATGAATGTATTATAGCAAACATAGGAGAAAACAAGGTCACATGTTTATGCTTTAAAGAAAATAAGTTTAAAAAACTTTGCTTTTTCGTCATATTTCATCCAAAGCGGAGGTTGGAATTAAGGTTTTTTTTTTCTCTTTGGTACTCAGAGACATTTAGAATTAGACTCTATTTCAAGAACACAGATTTGATTTCAAAAATACTGCACAGTCTCCAATTATTTTATTAAATATGACCTTGCAAGTACCTGCAAACTTCTGAAAAATTACTATACCTAAAATCTCCCAAATCCAGTGTGCCTTTAAAAAAATAAAGAGATTAAGGACACTCCAAGTACTATATTCCCAGCAAAACACATAAGAGTGGAAGAGCATCACCTAAAGCCAGTCTGGTCATGGTTGAATTGTCACCCCAAATTAGTATTCATGAGGGTCTCCCTGACAAATGGAGTTATTATCCACAGATGCTGTAAACATAAATCAGGAGGATATCATCAATAATGTTGTATTCTCTTTGTCCTCATTGTGTTTACAGATCTTGCTTAGAACAGCACATAAATACTTGGAGCATATTGTGGGGAACATGCCACTCATCTTATTAGCTTTCTCTGGCTCCAAGCTCTGACGCTGATCATCCCCTGACAGTGTTTGCCAACAACAAAAGAAGCCTATTGATCACATTACTTCTCTCTTTGGCAGCCTTTCTGCCCACGATTACCTTGCATCACTTGCCTTAAGTCAAATGTCACAGAACAACTTACCAGGGATATATCTATCTAGTATAGCAAAATAAATTACTACAAGTTTAATTGGAGGAAAATCTTTCGGTTTTGTGAATTGTTTACAATTTATAATTTTATTTCTTGGCATTAATGAAGAGTCAAAATCAAAACTTACTTCGGAAGCTCCAAATCCATAAAATTGTACTCATTTACAATTTATTTTCTGAACAGTTTGCAGTCCCAAATATCTTGGAAACTGACCCATCAATCATTCTCAGAATCACTCTATGTATGAACAGTTTTCTCTGCTGGCATTTTCATTCTATAACAGAGCATCTCTATTGAAGTTTCCTGGTAATTTTTCATCTGTGTCATAGCCTTCATTTGTCTTTTAACTTAGTTTGGATAGATACTATGAAAGGATACATTACTTTTTGTTTAAGTTGAAAATAATATTTTGCAGACTGAGAATTTAGGAATTTAACTAGGATATACAAACTCAATGTAAAAAAATAGGCTATTATGAGATTATTTGGCAGGGAAAGATAATATTTGTACTGCAGTATTACAGAGAACAGGTGCTCACATTTAAAGACAGTCATTCCATAACTGGTCTTCCTGACAAATTATATTCTCTATCCTGTTACCTATGATTTCTAGGGTGTTTGTTAGACTCTCCAGAGAGACTGGCTGTCTATATCTGTCCTAATATGGAGTAATTTTCCTTCACTGAAGCATATGCCATACTTGGCTGTTAGTGTGCACTTTCAAGTCTATATCCACCAACATAAATCATGAAGAATGCAGGAACTCGGCCCTGTTTGTGGCTGATCCTTGCCTGATCCTTGGCCACCCTTGGGAAAACCTTGAACCTTCAACCACTTCGTCTGTTCTGTTTTGGCTGACTTGATTCTGCTACCTGGCTTAGTATTCAATCCATGTATCTGTCCTCACCTACCCACATACCCCCAGGTGATGTCTCTGGGAAAAAAAAAAATGGGCTTAATAGTATCAACCAAGAGAAGTCTTCCTGACAGAAAGGGCTTTGATTGAGATCAGAAAATGAAGAGCCGGATTCCTATGTTCCATGTTTAACTAAAAAGACTAAGTCAGCTCAAAGTCATAAATATGGCAGAAATGAAAATCATGAAAGAAACTACTGCATTACCTGCTGATTGCAAGCTGGAGGAGACACTTCATTAAATATGGATCCCCTTGAACTCTTCTGGAAGCTACTGAGACTCCATCCTTTAAAGACAAAATAATTACATTGGTGTCATTTCAGAAAAGACATAGCTAAGACATGTCTAAGCCTCTATGTTATTTACTAAGTGCCTAATATGTGCATGACAATTTTCCTTCATTATCTCATACTCGCTGCTCACATTTATTCATTATGGCTTTAAACAGGTAAAGCAATTTCCCACTTGTTTTTCCTAATACTGTCTTCTTTGAGCTCCTTCTTTTCCAAGAAGCCCTTTCTAAACTATCATGTCAGCCAGTTGGAACATTAATCATTTTGTGATGGGTTCATATCTGATATATCTGACCTGGACTCCTGGACCACTACTTTTATATGGTTTTTTCACCAAAATCTGGGCCCATATGATTCATTGATTTATTAAATTATTTGTTAATTTATTCATTCATTTAGAAAATGAGAGATAAGCATGAACAAGACCATATACCTGAAATGTTTTAGTCAGCAACAAAAAAATAATCAATTGTAGCATAATCCCTAGTATTATCATCTCTTTTATTCTTTTTCTTTTATAAACACGAATGAATTAAGCAACCAGGGCTTTAGACCCTGAGGATGGAAGAGTATTCAAGACTACAGCTCCAACCATGAAAATAATGCATGCTACACTGGCCCCTGCAACACTCAGCTTTTTCATCTACCTCTTTTTTATTTGGCTAAGGATATTTGGTCAATAATTGAAATAATTGCAGAGATAGATATTGAAAGGCTTTTTGTAAATCCAGGGTATTATTGTCTCTATAATTAGGCCATGCACGATATATAGAAATCTTGACTAGAGCACTGCTTTTTCAAAAGCTAATTAGCTTGCACAACAATATGTTTCCTGGATGTGCTTTAGAGGATTGTTTTATATTTTATTCTCACTCCTGTCTCCAGAGCAAATGAATTGAAGTGTCCTCAAAGGAAGACTTGCAGCCCTGAGGGGTAAAAGCTGCTGAGTGAGGCTGATGAGGGAACATTTCCCTGAGGTGGCTTAGAATAAAGTGTATAGTTTCTGAGCTGAGGCATACAGATAACTAGGTTGTGGGGCGCTGTTGGCTCTCCAGCGATTATGTCAGAGGCAGGAAGGCAAGGAACCACCATGCTCCATGGTTTCACCTGCAGAATCTCCTTGGGAATTTCCTCCTCTCTAGAAAAGCCTTCTCATTCTGTTCAAATGTCTTAAATCTTTCTCTGATTTTCCAGGGACTCTGTGCCCCCACAGCTTTTATTTTACTTATGTTGTGATTATTTGTTTGATATGTCTTTCTCCCCTAGTAGACAAGGATCACATTAAAGGAAGGGATTACTTCATTTTCCAATCTCTATGCCCAGTTGAAAGAAAATAATAGGAAAATATTTTGCTTGCTTTTTAAGTCAGTGATCCTTGAATCGTCTGGATCTCAGACTCAGGTGAGTCTACTGATTCACTCCCAAATGAAATGCATGTATTAAACATTCGTAAAATTGTAGGAAATATACAGACTATTCTGGCTCATCAAAACAGGTACACTTAACTCCAAAAGAATCCTTTTACTTTTTCTCCTCTGCTTTCATTCCCCAAAATAGTCATCAGATTTTGACACAAGCCAAGCAATTAAAGGCAATCTTGGTCTTGCATCTCAGTTCTACTGGAGTACAGCAAAATCTGGTTGTGTTTTTTATCTTTTAGGAAAATGATTATTATTGTCTTCAGGTTGCAAATACTTCTGAAATTCACAAGAAAATAACACATGAGCTATTCCAGCACATAGAGCCACTGTGTGAACCCCACCTATGTATGGATATAAATGTTGGATGGGAAAGATTAAGATCATTGCTTAAGTTCAAGTCACTTCTACAAGAAATTCTCCTTGGTGGTTTGAATCTATGTATTTCTATCGCACCAGTAATGCACTCATCACAGACCTCTCCACTATTAAAATGGAATGATTCTCAACTGATATTAAAGGTGGACAGTAATAACAAAATCACTCAGGAGGGCCTTTGTGACAATACACATACCCCATTTTCTTCTTCCATGAGAAAGGGACATTCAAGGAATGCGTATTGCTGTGTTAAAATACGTGACTTTCTAGGGCTAGGGAATACTGTGCTATTTTTTCCATATGGGTGGGCCTTTATAACTAAAATAATATCACAAACTTAGTTTATAGAAATTTATTGAGAACTTCATACATGCAAGACATTATTCTTAGTCCTTTATTTGTATTATCATGCTTGACACAATAATTTTATGACATAAATATAATTGTATTCCATACTTGGCAAATAAGGAAACAACCTAAAAGCTCACACAGTAAAGTGGCAAACCTGGATGTCTCAACATGGAGCATGTACTTGGCATATTCATGCTACCTGCTTCTCTGTGTAATGATGATTTCCCCACCCCCATCTTCAGCCAGGTGAGAATCACTGTGATAGGATTCTAGCTGGGAAGGTAGCAAAGTGTTCATCCATCTCCAAGAAACAGCCCCATTTTCTGAATCTCCCAATTATCTTTCACCCTCTCTGCCCCCTCTGCCACTTCCTTGAACATTGCCCATGATTAGAAAACACAGATACTCATTAAAGTCCATCCCTCCATCCTATTGGCACAAATTAAAACTCGCAGTGGCCCATGCAGTGAACTCAGTAGGATCCTAGCTAATCATTTTTGCAAATTGAAAAATAGGCTTTTTCTTCATAAGCACCATCTGTACCCTCAGGACATTCTTATTAACACTTTCTCTCCTGGGCCATCCTCCTACTGAAAACAACTGAAACAAAGGTTGCAGAGTTTCCCGTTGATCTGGCCCCTGAGACCTTTCTAAAGGGCTTCAGGCAACCAGCGGCTTCTCTGGCCATTACAACAACTTGGTGAACTCTGAAAGCAGTGTGCTACTATTTCCAAATTACAGATGAGCCTGCAGAGGCCCAGAGACTTGAAAATGACATGCTCATTCACTGAGTAAAGGTTTTGAGTGTTCACTACATATCAGGCATTATTCAAAGTTCTTAAGGTAGAGGAGTGAGGAAAACAGAAATCTCTCTGACTTCATGGAAAATAATTCTAGTGGAAAAAAATGTTATAAATGGAGTTCCTTTCCCCTGTAACACAGCTACACAAAGGCAGAGGCTGCCTCCTTCAAGGCCAGGCAGTCTAGTGCCATAATCGATGCTCCTGACCACCATTTTATCCTATGCATTGTCATGCACCTGGCTAGTAGAAAGGGATTCAGGACATATCTCCCGACTTTTGGTCCAGGTTTTCAGCACAAGACTAACTTTCTGAGAGAAAAGCGTACCAATCAATTTCTTTGGCTGTCTCCAAAGAGGTTTTGTGTATTCTCCATTTTCCCATTTGAGTAGTGGCCAAGTGTATTGGACTTCTGGACACATTAAGATATGGCTCAAATGCACTCTTGCCCTACTAAGTGGCTGAGTGGCCTAGTTAAGCCCAAACCCTCCAAGCCATTCTTAAAGGAAACCCCCACCTCAAAAGCCTGTTTTAACGATTATATATTTAAAGTACTGGCACAGTTTTTAGTACAGAATAAGCACTTGAAATGTCGTAATTATTATCTTCCATATTAAGTGATAGATCTTCAGCTTTCTCCAATGACTTCCTGTTCTCCATTTGCCTCCCCTTTTGTTTGAGAGAAGCTAGGACCACAAAGAAACTGTGTCAACACCAAAATAAAGGGCTTCAGTCTCTATACCAGGGTGTCAAATCTTTTGGCTTTCCTAAGCCATGTAGGAAGAAGAATTGTCTTGAGTCACACGTAAAATGCGCTAACACTAATGATAGCGAATGTGCTAAAAAAATTGCAAAATATCTCATAACATTTTAATAAAGTTTATAAACTTGTGTTGAGTGGCATTCAAAGCTGCCCTCGGCTGCAGAAGCTTGCTCTTTACAATACAGCAGCTAACTTCACTGACACTTCTGAGGAACATAAGGATCACCTGGAGGTCTAAAATCTCTACCCAGCAGCTCTGCTACTGCTTAGGATTTCAACTACTCCTTCACCAACTTTCACCATGTCTTCAAACCATGAGCAAAACCAATTGATTTGAATTTGATTAAATAAATTGATTCAGCAAAACTATTTTCTGAGTTCTATTCCGTGAAGGGCATAATGGTAAAGGATGACGATGATGAAAGGTATGGTTTTGGGAGCATCTGCTTTGTACCCACAATAAAGTTGCTTCACATTCACTATTTCATTGGATGCCAACAATATTCCTGTAATATAATTATAATTTTGCAGATGAAGAAAACAGGGTTTAAGAGTAATGAGTCCTGTGTTCAAGATTACACAGAAATAAGTAGCACAACCTAGACTGAATCCTTAGACCATCAAACTACAAAGTCTCTTTAGATTTTTCTTGCTTGTTTGAGACCTGGTAACTGATCTCTAATAGCCCATTTCAGAAGAAGACATATAGATACTTCTCTGCCACCCAAGCCAGTGCAGGTATCACCAGTGCACAAGGTATAGGGCACAGGTGCAAAATAGACAAGGTATTGAAGAAGCTCAGAAAATGAGAAAGGCAAACTTGCCTTTGACATGTTGGGAAGAGACCAGCAAATGTGCAAAATGCAGGTCTGGGAAAATGTATTTTGATAATTACATGGAGCTTAGAACATTCTTCACTGTTTCTCACACCTTGGATTGTTAGGAATATTGACTCTTTCTCCACCCCTTTTGTAAGGGGATGGTGAGTGGCCAATGCCATTGCTATCCCACTCCATAGCCCCTCAAATTACCTGTCATCTGCCTACAGTCTCTGGTAGATTTCTTAAACATGCAAAGAGCTGCCTACTCCAAACACACACACCTCTCAGATCCTCTGCTTCGGGGCCCTCTCTGCAGCCAGGATCTTGAAGTCCAGAGTTCTAGGAGATTTACCTCTCCAAAGGTAAGCCTTAATTAACAAGAGACGGGAATCCATAAATGTACATTTCAGAGCCTTGTTCCTTAGTGAGATAATAATGACAATATGAGTTTCAATCTATGCTGTTTTTTCAGAGGATCCCTGGAGAGATGGAACCGTCAGTGGTAACCTGCTTATTAACACACCCTTGATTGGCTTTTCACCCTTCTCTGTTACCTTTGCCCCTCCCTTATCTAGCGATTACCAACTAAAGAAAGTACCTGCTCTCAAGTACCTGTCTCAGCGTCTTCTTTTGAGGCCACCCTGCCTAAGACAAGGTGGAAGACAGCCAAGATTAAGAATATCTGCCATTTCTTTCGGTGATGTTATTAGAGAAGTTCCTATACCTAACACATTTAACTTTTCAAAACTTACATCTTTATTATGTACTAACTCTGGCTGATTAAGGCACCAACATCATCAATCCAGTTGCTGGTGGCACTGAGCTTAGTGCTGTCAGCAGGCAGTGAAAGAAATGTCACACCCTGGGCCTGTCCAGGAGAGGTTTATAGTCTGCAGGGAGAAAGGGTAACTCTCATGCTCCAATTAAAAAATAAAAAGACAGCATGTAATCAGGTTCAAGTCTAAGAGACAGCTGTTCTGCATGCTTGAAGACTTTAGAGACAGTGGGGAAGAATAGAGGCTCTAAATAATGCAAGTCTCTCCAGATGTGTCATAAGGGGAGTTTCCAGTATTCTATGGTTTACAAGATGTAAATTGCCTCTGCTCTTCGGTTTCCATCAACTCCAGTCACAGCAAGTTAAGCTCGGCATACAGAGGTATGGGAAGTCAGGAAAAGATTAGTGAAGCATACCAAGTAAGAGTTTCAGATACCCTCAGGGGAGCTCAAGCCCTCCTTCTACAGAAGGGAGCAGGCATCCTGGGACACACAGGAAGCACACCCCTCAGGCTGCCCTTGAGGGGCAAGACCACACCTCCCATACCACACGTCAGGCACACAGAACCATTGTGCAGGGCTGAAACTGAGTAAATCCCAAACTTCGCTTGGCCCAGATTTCCCAGTCAAGTTACATGGGATGTGAATTTGGTCACTGATGAATGAAAGTGGGATTTACATTGAAAGCACAACAATGAGCAAATGAGGAAATTCACATTTAATTTGAGTCACATAGGCTGTGAACTGGTTGTGAATCTGGTTCCGTGGGCAAAAGGACTAAACAGGGTCAGCTGCCTGAGCTGATGTGTCAAGTTTTTAGGTTAGTTTTGGCCCAGGGCTCATCAAATAATCTATTGTAGGAGCCAGAAGCCAGATACAGTAGTTCATATTACTACTGTAATTCATGCAACAAACTCATCAAATAGTTCTACATGCATTTCTTGAATGAGAAAACATGCTTAGAATGGTCAGAATGGTTCAGTAGAGGCAGAGGCAAGACTTCAGGTAAACCTCATCCCAGACTCTGGCTCCTAATCACTCTTCTCATTATATTCAGCAAATAAGTTAATGTGATTGTAAGTAGGTTTGACACATGTAAAATGCATTCTACATTTATTAATGTGCATGTCCTAATATAGTTGACTTATAGAAAAGTTAACTTTCTAATTTGTGAATCAGCACAGTTGTGCTTAAAAATTCCTTGTCCACTGCAGGAGATACTGTTGGCCTCTCTCATGTTTGAAAAGTCAATGAATGAGAGATTGAAAGTTACGTTACCCTTCCAATTCTAAGGCCTTTTCATTTCATTTACACTAACCCAAATGTGGTGCTCTTATTCAAAGCACTAGTATCCATGAGCAAATATGTTTGGCTTCTCCTGAGGTGCTTTTCCATGATTGCAACAGTGCAGCTCAGGCAACACTTCCAAGTAGCTATTGAATAAGTAAAAGGGATAACGCTTCATAAAATTAACGAATCTTTTTTATGGGTTCCCTAAGTTTTATTTTCTGCTACAAACATGATCTTTTATAAGGATGCTCCTTTATAATGGATTACTTTTTTTAAAAGCAGTTTCACATAGTATTTTGCACAACAGTAATGTAAAGTTGGTAGGGTATTATAAGGCACATTTACAGCTGAGAAAATTGAAGAGTCAAAGGATTCCCAAATCTTCTGAGTACTACTCAGCCAGTCATGAAGTCCAGTCTTTACTTCAAAATGAATGTATGTGTATGTGTTTGTGGATATGCATGTTTCAATGTCGGTCAATACACATGTACTGAACAGTCACAATATACCAGGAAATGTGTAGCGAAGTAATGCGTGAATTGTGGATTTTTGCATTCAAAAATTAAGGAGAAAATTATGTAAACAATAGTTATATAAAGTCATGTGTATTTTGAGAGAGATGTAAATAGAGTGTGGTACAAGAGAGAGAGTAACAGTGCCTTGGGCTGAAAAATCAGGTAAATCTTTTTAGAGGTATTTTAGTTAGTCCTGGGAGAAGAAGATAATTTGTACAGGTAGAAAAATTAGAGAGAAAAAATTCTATGCAAAGAACAGCAGATAATGAGAATAAGGATATTTGGAAGACTGAGAATTTTATAGGATGCCTGGAGTCCAGAATGCAAGAAGGGAACTGAGGAGTCAAGATGGAAAGCAAAAGTGCGGCACTGTAACTACCACCTCTTAAAGGCAGGCCAAAGAGTATGGACTGTATTTTACAGAAATTGTCAAGGTTTTACAATTTACAAGTGAAATGAAAAAAAAAATAATTCTCATGAGTAGAGAAGAAATTGGAACGAATTGGTGGGGATGTCATGAGTGACGGAGAAAGTACCCCTTCCTCTGCAAATCATCCTTTGACTCCTCCAGATGAGGGTAGCTGTCTTGTCCCCAGAATCAACAGTACCTTGCCCTGGTGCCTATAACAGCACTTTGTATATGTGTTTTCATTTTCTTGTATCTAGATCTGCCTCAATCTTGTCTTCCCACTTCCTCTGTTCCACACAAATCAAGAGGAGAACAACTGGACACCGTTTCTGCCATTTTGCACACAATTAATCTTTATATCCCAAGGATGCTGCACATTGATTGGCTCATAGTAGGTGCTCAAATAAAGGTTTATTGGATTTAATTGAATGGAATCCATAGGCAAGGAGACAAGAACAGATGAAACTATCAATGAATTTTAGGTAGAATGAAAGTAAAAAAAAAAAAAAAATTCATAGTCAAAGGTCATTATTTTCTGTTTGATAGGAAGCAATTCATCTATTGTAGGATAGAGAAACAAATTATGTTGATTTCTTAAGGAAGTCAGTAAAGGTTTGGCTTCAGAGGATACAAATAAAAAAATCTAAAACAGAAAAGGGGAAAGGGCATTTAAAATTATTCTGTGTATACAGTTGGGAAGAGAAAGCATTGCTGTGAGGATTTACATCTGATTTTATGACTTGTTTCCAAAGAAGAAATATGGTCTAATGACCACAGCTTAGGATCTGCCAAGTCACTAGTTGTTAGTGACAGTGTTTCTATGACTAGACTTCCTTCTGGGCAAAGCCTCTCATAGCTACAACTCTTTTTATTCACATCCCTACTGAGTAAGACTACAGTGAACAATGTCTAATATTTCTTTTTTGATCAGTTGACTACCTTTCATATTTTTAAAGGCATCATTTTGAGGATCATTTTTTACTGCTCAAGGCACAAAAATCATAGAATATTTCATTGAAATGTACCTGCCAAGCTCCATCAGTTGTTTCAATGTGTATGTGCATGTATACTGTGTTGTATTATGTTGAACCAAATTGTGCATTTTTGCCAAGACTTTCTCTTCATCCCAAGATGCATAGATAGCTAAAAGCAAAAACGAAGCCACTGAACTCAAAGTTCTGTTTTATTTAATTCTAGTTCACTGAGGTTGTCAAAAATATACATATTAGGAAAGCAAAATGAAATATTTTCCACGAAGTTCTGCCTACAAAAATAATAGGAGTTACCAAGGATGCCTGGAAAAAGCAGCCTGCAGGACCTGGAGAATATCAAGCATTAAGTTTTCCTTGACTCTGAGACATTTTTTAGAGAAGAAAGATCCCCGTGCTTCTGAGCTACTATTGATGCCATTATAAGGCCCTTCTGCACAATCAGCACTGAGAATGCAGCCAGCACTTCCTGATACTGCCTTTGTTCTAAATGCAACTGGGGAAGGTGGGCCCAGCAAGCCCTTTGCAGCTCACCTCGCAATGGCTATAATCTCCAGTGCTGAGAAGCACACAGAAAGCCTAAAAATAAAATCTGTCACCTCCAAACCTTCTTTCCTATTCACATTCACTCAGGTTAGTTTCCCACTGCTCTCTACTTGCTTAGGATGACAATGGCAGAGCAGTCATTAATTAGTTACTAATAAAAAGCATTTTATAACTTCTATCATAAATATCAAATATTCATCAGCTCTACACAGAGAGCCAGATTCCTTCCTGGGAGCAGGCAGTGGCTGAGTTAGATTTTACTTAACTTTGTTTTTTTTCGAAGGGGAGAATAGTCATTATGCTTTTTTGAAAAAAATTATAATCATCTTTCAATAAAGTAATTTTTCAAATTATAAATAATATTTATGTGGAAGAGATTGGCTTAGATGATCTCTAAGCATTTATGTCTACCCTGATCCAACTACACACAAATCACATGAAAGGGTAGAAAATGTATTTCTAAAATGAATGACTATCCCAGTGCTATTAACAAATCAGCAAGTTCCAGGACTTCCTAAGATAAATGACAAGCAGAATTGTATCTATATAAAAGCAAACTCAGAGAAAACATAGCCAGATTCATAGAGGAATACTATTGCAGAGCCAAGGGCAGCTCTGAGGAACTATAAACCCAAATGTAATAGAATCCAGGACAGTAAGGAAAGGATAGAACTTGACTAGGGGATGATCTGGAGAACTCAACAGCCAACCCAACTGGATTCTTCTGGATTGGGTGCAGCAGAAGAATGCAGAAGGATTTCCATCCTCACCAAGGCAAGAAAAATGGTGCTCCAGGAACAGGGCATTGTCCCTGAAAGGTCCTAATTTCCAGAGAGGTGTCAGCATACTAAGTAGTTGGGTGATCACTATCTGCTACCTCTGGCAAGTTCCTCCCTCCCTTCAAGTCACTGAAGACAGACCAGGCATTTCAAAAGTATCCCTCACTCAACGGCAGATCAGGAATCACAAAAGCAATGGTGAGAAGACAACCAGAGATGTCTTTTCCCATATTTGGGGAGTAAAATAAAGATTTTATTTTAAAAATCTTTAGGAAATTCTTTTTGTGTCCATAGTGATAAACAGTATGTATTCCTGAGTTCCCAATTTGATGTACCTTTATACTAAAACAGCATCAGATTACATTAAAGTGGAGATAATTGCTTTGATAATTCACGTTAGCTTTTGTTATCTACATTAACACCACATTTTTTATTTTTAGTGTATAATCTAGCTGGTTACTACTTTCCATAAACACTTTTGTATATACTTGGTACTGTATACCTAAGAAATACTAACAAAACATTTGACCCATGGAGCACAGTGGCAGCTACTCAGGAGGCTGAGTAAGGAGGATCACTAGAGGCAAGGAATTTGAGGTTGCAGTGAGCTATGATTGTGCCATGGCACTCCATCCTGGGTAACTGAGGGAGGCCTCTGTCTCTAAAACAAAACAAGCATAAAACATTCTACCCAATGTGTATAAAGTCACCCTTTCATTTCAAATCTGAATCAATTTTCAAAATACAAAATGAATCAATAGAAATAATACAAATTGTATCACACTTTCAAAAAGTTTTTTACTGTAACGATCATTCTGCATGAAATTACCACTGCAATAAATAGTTAAAATTTGAGTATTCTTAGTCAAGCATAAAATATAACACACAACAACTATAAAGCTGAGATCCTTTTATGTTAATTAGATACTCATGAAGTCTACACAATTCAAATGCAAAGCAATATTCTTTGGTTGAGTTTTGAGAATTCTTGACAGTCAAATTGGTGTACATTGGGGTATTACTATACATGACTTCCATAATCTGAGCTATGGCACTCAAGCTAAGAAGCAGAATGTACATATATACAAAGAAAATTAGTTACTGAGAAGATATAGCCAAGGGATTCTTCTCAATTCTCCAATTATGCATACAAGGAAACGTAGGTAGAAAGTCTGAGAGTGAAATTTAAGAGGCATGAAGGAGAGATTCAGAAATTCCAGCTCAAGAGAACAGAAAGTAGAATAAGAAAGCATCAAAAAATAACTGAAGAAAGATACAAATCCTCTGATTTAAAGGCCAAGCAAGATTTTTGGATTTTTTTTTTAAAGATCACATGTAGATAGTTCAATGTCTTGAAAATGAAGGTTTAGAGAAAGATATGCCAAGCAAAAGATGAGGGAGGAAAAGATATGATAGAGTTAAAATAAGATTAAATAGAATGCAAAAGAATAGAGGGTTGTGAACTAGACAAAATAAAACAAACTGATTCACCCAAAAAGCTGTAATGTTTTAAGATATTTTAAAATTGCTATTATAGCTTTGAAATATTTAAAACAATCTCATAAAAAACACAAAAAGAGAATGAGAAATCCACAATCATTACTGGATAATTTAGTGCCATCTCCCTGTATTGGACAAAACAAATAGAGAAATAAAAGCAAATATGGGTATCAAGAATTAAACAAAGCAACAACATTGCAAATAGAAAGTCTTACCACAAAAAATAAAGCACCAAACCCTACAAATGGAAAATAAACATTCCTTCAAATGCCCATGAAACATATTCTCATATATGATGGCTTAAAAAAGAGCTCAATAAATTATAACCATATTCTTCAAGTGCAGGCAGCCAAAAAACAGAAATTAAATATAAATTAGACTACCATAGAATCGATTAACTTGTGAAGTTTTACACTGTCTTTTAAATAACTACTGAGCTGAAAAGGTAATATAAAAAGCAATCTGGTTAGAAGGAGAGCTTCAAAACTCTATTTGTAAAGTACTTTATATAAGAAGGAGAAAAATCTCTGCCTATGTCAGACAGCTAGTTTGAAGACCCTGTCAGGGTTTATGGGAACCTAGATTTCTGCTCTTTCCTTTACAAATGCTCTAAAACCAAATAAATAAACCCCCTAAAACTAACCTATGATGATCAAGTACTGACTAGCTTTGAAGAAAGGAGCATTTTTATGTACTATTGGTAAGACTTTACAGCGGTAATTCTTTAAGGGGGGCAACTTGTTTGCATCTGTAATAATTGAAAGTGTGTATGCCTTTTGATCTAACATTCTTAGGAAACTAACAAAAAGCAGTACTCACACATGAATAAATATTATATAGTTAAGAATATTTTTTCAGCGCTACTTTTATAGCAAATAGAAAACAGAACTATAAATCAATGGAGAAATGATTACATAAATGATGTTTAACCCATTCTATGAAATATGAGGCAGATTTGGTTTTAATTTTTTATTTAATAAGTAAGGATAACTATATGTTTCAATGTGGAAGTAAATCCCAGACATACTATTAAGTGAAAAATCCAAGTTTTATAATAGGGCATATCATCCGAGCTCATTGAAAAGATGTGTATGTGTGTAGATATAGATATTTAGAGAAACTTAAGAAGACATGATAGACATAGTTAAAGGCATAGGGAAAATCCCCAGCACAATAAACAGTGAAATGTGAAAATCTGAACTTTCTGACATAGGTATCTTTAGGAGAGTCTCAGGAAGAACTTTCATCTCGATTCTGAATATTTAAGTAGTGCCTGGATTTTAAACAGTGAAAAATGTATTGACATATTATAGCTGAATAAGCGCAAAACATTACACCATAATGGTCAATCAGTATCCAAGGGCTCCACATTTGGAGTCAACTGATTGTGAGTTGAAAATATTCAGAAGAAATATGGATGGTTATATCTGTACTGAACATGTTCAGACATTTTTTCTTGTCATTACTACTGAAACAATGCAATATAACAACTATTTACCTAGCATTTAAATTGTATTAGGCATTTTAAGTAATCTTGAGATGACTCAGAATATACAAGATGATGGCACAGGTTTATACAAATACTACACCATTTTATACAAGGGACTTAAGCACTCATAGATTTTGGTATTATGGGGGGTCCTGGAAAATGCAAAGTAGCAAAAAAGCAGAAAAAAAATCACTAAAATTACACAAAATTTGCTGATAGCCAGCACAGTGCACTGTATACATACTATTTTAAAAATTTGAAGCCAAGCACTGTGGTTCTTTTATTTGTCTAGAGTCTCCCTCATCTTGCATGTCTTACATCAGAGGCCTGAATAGTGACAACTGATATTCAGAATAATGATGATAATAACTTATAAGAGCATCAGGCAGAAAAGATATACTCAATTTCTTCATTAGACTCCACTTAATAAAGCATTAAATGGATTAAGACATTTTAAAAGACTTTTTCTGTGAAAGTTGATATGTAAAAATTATAATATTATCAAAAAAAGTTCAAGAATGCCATTGAATTATTTCTACTTGTGCAGCAAACTTCTTCTTCCTCAGGTCTCACACTTCAAATAAATAGCTCCACCAATTTAGAATCACCTTTCTTTCATTCAGTAAGATGTCCTCTTTCCCTCACATTCCACATCTAATTCAAATTCCGTGGCTCGTCTCTAAAAATATATTCTGAGCTGATCCTTTTCTTACCATATCTATTAAATCCCCCATCTAAGCCACTAATATTCTCCCAAGGCTTCAGCAATGGTCTCTCTACTCTACTTTCTCCAAGATCTTTTTTTCACAAAGGACCCAGCCTTTATCCTGCTTGGCTTTCCCCACAGCAAGTAGCTTCCTGGTGTCAAGTTATACAAGCACTTGCTAGTTGTTAATCTCTTTAACTAAAAGGTAGGCTTTTTTATACTAGAGATCTTGTCTTCTTCAGCCCTTTGGCCTGTATTGTGCCAAAAAGAGTGACACGTACATGTAACGTAATTCTGGCACTCAAGGAAACCTTTATAAATGAAAGAGCATGAAATAGATTGCAGGGGATTGCTTAAGAAGGAGTGTAAGTAGCTTTGACTATGGTGATGGTGGTAGAGAGAAAAGCAATAAAATGTAAAAGAGAGTTTGGAGATAAAATCATCAACTGCTGACCAGCCGCTAACCAACTGCTGACAGATTGGACAGTGGGCATGAGGAAAGGGAAGTTGATATTGTTTGTCTGTGTCCTCACCCAAATCTCATCTCAAAATGTAGCTCCCACAATCCCTACATGTTGGGGGAGGGACCTGGTAGGAAGCAATGACATCATGGGGGCAGGTTTTCCCCATGACGTTCTCACGACTGTGAATAAGTCTCATGAGACCTGATGGTTTTATAAAGGGCAGTTCTCCTGCACACACACTCTTCCTGCCCTCATGTTAAGGAGGACATGTTTGCTCCCTTTCCCCCATAAATGTAAGTTTCCTGAGGCCTCCACAGCCATGCTAAACTCTGAGTCCGTTAAACCTCTTTCCTTTTTAAATTACCCTGTGTCAGGTATGTCTTCATTAGCAGCATGAGAACAGACTAATACAGAAGGCATTAGGAATTGGGTAACAAAACTGGATAGGTCATTGTGCCCTTCACTGAGATAGAGTATACTGAAACGTGTCCCAGATGCAGAGGTAGGAGACAAACAGGTAGTGGAAGGTGGGAGGTGACTTTCACAACCAGTTTCTTTGCGGAGAGAAGACTGTTCTCTGGTCAGATTTGTGCTTCTGGGAACATCTCATCAAACGTCCTGCCAGCAGGCTTACTGCTGGAATTTGAATATGGTCTTCTCTTTTCATCAACCAGCTATGTTGCTGTCAGCTTTTATCTCATGCTGGACACTTTGGAGTGTTTAACTGAGAACGATGAAAGGTAAGTCAGGCATGACCAGGCTGCTGCCATAATATCCAGGAAGTAGTATTTTGTTAACCCAATTTGAGAGCTTTTTTTTTTTAAAGAATGACAGAGAGAAAGAGGAAGAGATTTTAGAAAAACAGAGAAAAGGAGAAAAAGAAACAGCAAAAGAAAGAAAAAAGAATGAAAGAGAAAGAAAGAGGAAGAGATTTTAGAAAAAGAGAAAAGGAGAAAGAAAGAAACAGCAAAAGAAAGAAAAAAAAAGAATGAAAGAGAGAAAGAAAGAGGAAGAGAAAGAGGGAGAGAGAATGGGATTCTTGTTTTATTGCCCAGGCTAGAATACAGTCTAAAAAT